>FMBT01000046.1:0-19875 GCA_900095095.1 Fragilariopsis cylindrus CCMP1102 | reverse complement strand
GATATTCGTCCTCATTGTCCTCCAATGCCGCCTTCAGACCGATAGCAACACCGTAGATTAAAGATGCATCAATGGAAGCAATCGGTACTAGCTGAAGGACTTCCACCTTTGCTCTACTGAGTAACTCTAGATCGGCGTATAGATTCTTCGCAAGCGACGAATTCAATGGAAATGGCATGCATTTGTATGACGCCAAAAAGGAAATCTCACAGGCATCAAAGTCGCTAGTTTCTGGTAACTGGAAACATAGTGTCGGGAGGCGGCGGTCGTTGTTTTCGATTACAGCAACCATTTCTCGAGACCATTTCTGACACAGAGAATGGAATCCAACAGTATTATCGACGGTTGTCAGAGAAATGTCCATACGAGCACAGGTTTCTGACTTGGTATCAAATTGGATTCGACTGCGATTCGCTTTGAAATCTTCCTCGATCTTTGTCTGTATATAGTACTCAATCGTTTTGACTATGCCAGAGAGTTTCTCGACTGAGTCCATTTCCGATTGATTGCTGTCAACAGAGCTGGTGTTGTTGTTGTTGTCACTATTGTCATCGGTGCTGTTTTTATCCACGTTTTCTTGTCCTTGTCCTTGTCCTTTTTCTTGTTCATGATCCTGTTGATTTTCCTCGTCTTCACCTCCGCCGTAGCCGACACCATTGCTAATACTTATGTCGTCGCGTTCATTGGTGGTACGAACTACCATAGTATCTCCCATCACTATAACAATTTGAATACTTTGTACCTTACCATTTGCAAAATCTCCGAGAACGTTTTCCCAAAAGGCATCAATTCCACGTTGATGAGCTGCTTGGTTGGTATCCAAAAGAGACGATGTATCCTTTGTAAAAATTACAACCCTTAGTGGTTCTTCGTGTAGGTCATTACTAGGGGTGGCCGAAGGAGTGCCAGAGGAGTTAGTATTATCAATAGCTGCTTTGACTGGAAAGAGGAAACAATACGAAGTGAGATTACGGATAGCTTGTATTCGATGAAATTTCCAGAATTAAACGATATTTCTCTCTCTCTCTTGCATTTGTAAGAAGAAAAAGTAAAAATATAGTAGCATACGGTACGTACCAAGATCACGAAATATTTTCCAGGTGTTATGCGCCTTAAGTCCCTTAGGTAGATGGACAACAGATCGATTAGTATTTCCGTGATTGATGGGTGGACGAATGGGTGTACCGTTCCACGTAGTAGTATCAATATCGTCTTTGACCAATGATCCAGATTTGATTCTAATACTATTCGTTCTTTTGCTGATATTATTTGTACAAGCACGAACATTCCGCATCGGAGAAGAAGAAGAAGCAATAGAATTGATGTCACTCTGCTCTGTCCAAGTAATGATAGAGGGATTCAAGCCTCGACGAAAACTCGACTGTAGGAACCCTTTCACTCCACGTTGGAGGTCGTCTTGGTCGGCTTTTCCTTCTTGTGTATCTAGATATCGTGTATCGAGACACACTGCGTATTGTAATGAAACGCGTACGGAGTTACAGTTACTGCGAGACTGAGTACTACTCCTGGTAGAAAGTGCGTCATTGGCTGCATCGCAAGATGCAAACGTCGCGTCTACTCTTCTGCTATTACTTTCCGATGTCATTGTTTTTGTTTTTGTTAATTCCATTGGAACTGGTGACGATAATAATGGCATTGTTCCGGCTGCAACTGGCTTGCCTGACGTCCGCTTGGTGGTCGATGGTGTCTTCTTTTTCGTCGTGGTCGTCACAGTCTTCATGACAGTGACAAGTCTATTTCTGTGCCTGGTACTATTGACGTTATCTTTGTTGTTCGGTAATGGTGAAGATAGAACGTCATCGTTGTCGTTGTCGTTACCAGTACTCGTCTCACAAAACTCTAATGGGTCTTTCGTTGTTGTGGTCTGATCTTTATTATAGTACTTGCCATGCTGTTGTTTCTTCAAAATGGACGTTGATATTTTGGGTGGGGGCGGTGTTGGCCCATCAGAAGGCTTTGTCGTCAACAAACCAGCAGTGACATCATTGCCGTTGTTGTTATTTCTGTTTCTTCTTCGGCGGCGGGAACGAAACCTGCTTCCGTTGTTGGGATCGTAAATTTCTGGCATGATGAATGATAACGTATTGTAATGTAATATCTAATATTATGATTGTGTTCTCAATGAACTCGAGAGAGAGAGAGAGAGAGAGATAGTAATGGAGGCATTAACTGAATAATGTTAGCGGTTCACGATGAAGGCCGCAATAAGATTAAAAAGAGGAAGAAAAGCAGCAAAAAGGATAGATTAGGACTAAATCATGCTTGCTAATACGTAGGCACAATTCACTCTTTTTTTCCAATTCACCCAGTTAAAACAACCCACATGACAATGTACAATACCTACCTTTATAAAGTACTATCATTATTCTATTCTTTCTATATTTTATCTGTTTATCAGACCCAACTATATCAGATCACCTAGTGTGATTGGATAGCTCCCTGAAACTAGGCATGTATTCCAATCTAACCTACCAAAAAGAACAGAGATGTACGTTGTTGAGAAATAAACCTGTAAAAAATAATCCTAATGCAAGTTAATAGAAGCTACTGCTAAAACATAAGGTTGGAGGTACCATAATTATGGTTACTTTGATTAGAAGCGATAATTAATTTAAGATGGGGGGGGGGGGGGGGGGGGGGTGGAACAGTTCTGTATGGCAGCTAGCTGGGTAAGTAATCTTATGGGTTTTCTCATCTCTTCTAGTAGACTCACATGTTTTTACTTACATGCAAAACAAGATTTAGAATGTTCAACAATGGTTCATGTTGTGATTGACTGTATATAAAAATGTATATAATGGGACCTTGCACACAAGAACCTCTGGTTTGGTTGTTTTAATCAGAAGTAGTGGTTGTTGTTAGGTTGCTCACATTTTGCTCAATTGATCAGTAATTATTTTATTAAGAAATGTTTTTAATCCTTTGAAACTAATAATGAAGAAAACAGTGTCCCTCCGCACTCGAAGAAATCTCCCAAAATTTTAGTAATAGAACAAGATCATCAGGCCAGTGACAAACAGAGGACAATGAGATTCATATTGATAAGGACATGAGGTTTCTACTATTACAGGAAGAAAAAGTGCAGATAGCAAGGTATCAACAGGATAAGATGCTGCACACAAAGCTATATACTATTTTAGAAAGAAGACTGGTCTCAACAAAGAGACTGTCAACAATGCGTTCTATCTGGTAATGGCATCTCCCAAAATTTTGACAGAAAACTCAAAGATACAGCCCACCCCCTGGATTGAGTATGCTTGCCTATCCTGATGCCAAGAATGCAGAACTATGATTCCTGAGAATCAATTGGATAGGAAACAAGGATACACCAATTCACTCTCTTCGTCTTCTGTTGCTGTCAATAATAGGTAGGTGTTTTGCTAGAATTTTCTATTCATGTAGCTCAGTACAGCTCACAAAAGTTGCTTAATTCTATTTTGTCGTTTGAGAGGACTTGGTCTGTCCATCCTTCGCAAAAATTGTCAAAAGCGTAGAACTTGCCGCCAACACGTCGCACAAACATTGCCTACTTCCTCTATTTCGCATATCTTATTTTTGTAAAAGTTTCAATTATCGTTTCAAATCAACTTTCAGGTGAATACTTTTACAACACATATTTAGAAAGAAGGGAAAGGTACTAATTTGAAAACTATACAAATCTTACAGTCGACCATGAAAGTTTCGAGTATGATAGTTAACGGTAAGCCTGTAAATCACACAAATCGAAGATTGATTCGGGTCAAGAAATGTTCGACCTTCCGATTGGCACGCAAAATAAAAAATACGGCCAGTCTACCGGTAAAGCCATTTGAAACTTGCCTCCGAGGTATTTTTTTCAAAACGGTGGAAACAAGTCAATTTATTACTCCTTCCACAATCACCTCTCAAAATACCAGCTCTCTGGAGCTACCCTCATTGGACAGCGATATACCTTCGGTAAATAAAGCTAGCGCTGCCAATCGGATACGACGAAAAATAAAAATAAATAAGAATCTTGAGAGTATATGTATTAATTTGAATCCCCTCTTTGACGAAGTTGCCGACGAGTCCGACGAATAAAATCTACTCAAGATTTTCTCTAAAATTTAATCTAAAAGTGAATAATTAGTGTAACCGTTATCAGAATCAATTGTTTCTTCTATTATATTATGTATGGTTTCTTAAAATTAGAACTCATTAAGCTACATAGTCTTCCTCCGCGCTTAGTTCCTCTCCCACGTGAAGGCTGATAGTATCCTTCTCTAATTCGAGCTCTACTGTCGAACCCAAATACGATGCAGCATGACATTCACTCATTAGAGGGTTATATTTTACAGTAATATTATGATTACACAATGCAATTTCATCTTCTCCAGCTGGATCTACATTCGATGGAGCTAGTTTTACCTTTTCCATTTGCGTTGTTGGTTTTGACAAATCGACATCCTTATTCCAAACAAATGGTGGTTTGTAAGTATCATCGCTTTTGAGATTGCTATTGTCGTCCTCCCATGGTGTCTTAAGTGCGGCACATACCTCATCTTCTAAAAGACCAGCATCCATGACCCAATGATTTAGCCAAATATTAACAAGAAGTGTATACCGTTTTCGATTACGGATTACCTCTACCTCTACCTCTAACTTTTGTCGCTTGGCAGCAGGCTCTTTTGTCTCATTATCATCGGAGTTATTGTAGCCGCAGTCGTTGCGACTAGGAAAGTATAAGGCAGGCGCCCCGTGTAAAATCTTTTCGTGTAGTAAACGAATCATTAAAAAAAGTGAGTGAGTGAGAATCAATTCAGTTGGACAAAAGGCTGAATATTCGGACGCGTGTGTGCATAATAGGTAAAACAAGCGCAAGTAACCAGAATAAAGTGTATTGTTTTTTGCGCTTTACGTACCTTCCATCAAAAATAGTATGTTTTCCCAATTTTGGGTGAGAAAGCCAGGCCTTACTAATTCCAGTTTCTAGCGTTGTTTTTTTCATATCATCCATTGGAGGACTTTTTTGATCAAGTATCAGCGTTGGTGCACCGTAGTCGGATAGATACGTTATAGTAGCAACTCGTGGATGTAGCATTATATTACCAGTTTGTTCCTCAAGCTCGTAGTCAGCATCAAAATGTAGACCCACTTCATCTGCCCCATCATCTTCTTCTTCGTCGTCGGTCCGTCCGCTATCAGTGTCATTCTTCCCCGTTTTTGCAGCTGCTATATTAGAAAATCCTATGGATTTAGCTTCTATTCCTACTGCTCCTCCATTACTTGCCGAAGGTGCACTAGCAGCAGCAGCAGCAGCGGAAGCGGTAGATCCTTCTCCTTTCTCCTCTGCGTCATCGTCGTCGTCCATGACCAATGTCCACCAATTAGCACCACTCTGAGCTGGATTGAAGGTCCCGTCCTCCAAATGTTTTGTGTGTTCTTGAAATATTTTCATTGCCATCGCCTCTAATGCACAACGTGGTTTCATATTTGCTGGTAAAAAATACGTTTGACCAGCCGAGTAGGTTGCTCCTTCTGGTTTATCTCGAGCAGTAAATACAGTCTCACAATCTTCTCGAAGAGTTCGTAAATGATCTGGATTTTGGAATTCTATTGTATTGTCTGACGACCAAAAGCCATGTCGTGGAAGAGGTTCTTCTCCCTCAACCATAGGTTTACTTTTTTCGTTGTTATCTCCCGTTTTTGGAATATATAATGCGGGAAAACCATCACGTATTATCAAATCCCCTTCTTTACCGGGTCCTCTATTGTCAGCAGCAGCAGTATTAGTAGTATTAGTAGCATCAGTAGTAGTATTGTTTGTAGTTGCATCGTCGCCTTTCAGATCGGATGAGGCAACGGGTTGCTCCCCATTGTCTTCTATTTTTGCATCGGTATTAGTAGCATCAGTAGTACTACTAGTAGTAATTGCCTTGCGTTTCAGATCGGACGATTTCTCCACGGCATCTTCTTTTTTTGCATCGGCGTTTGTTGTCATAATTTCAAATTACTAGTATTTTGTACCGACTTCTAAACTCAAACAAATCTATCAAACTGGACAAGGACGAAATCTATCCTATAAATATTGGAGTGGTTATGCAACTTGAACCAGTACAAAGATCAATTGTACAGAATCAAAGTTTGTTATTATCGATTGCTGCTGATGTGATGTGTTTTATTGCTCGATCGATCATTGCACATACTGAATACTGTATTCAATATGTAGCTCGATCACGAAAATAATGATTGGCTACAAAATCGCCGCGTATTTTGCGCGACAAAAAATCGATTGTGATGGATAATCATAATCATAATTATACAGTAATAAAAGAAAATAGCTAACGAAGACATACAAGTACTACTTCTACAATTGTAAATCCTAATTCAAATCAACTGTCTCAGCAAATTAAGGAAGTGAAGAATATATTTCCGAAACAAAATAAAAAATGTTCAAGAACGCTGTTCTCTTCCCCCAACGTCGAGCTCGGACCTGGCTATGGAATAATTCGAATACTACTACCGATGCTTGTCGTGCCAATTTATCGTACGCAATCGAGCGTTGTTGTTCGTCGTCGTCGTCATCATCATCATCACAGTCACAATCACAATCACAATCTCAGTCACAATCAACATTGCAGCAGTCACCATCAACGATAGGACGAAAAAGACTTGATGTTGCTATTGTCGGTGCACCAAATGCTGGAAAATCACAATTGGTTAACATCTTAACACAGTCTCCAGTTGCTGCTGTTTCTCGAAAACGTCATACAACACGATCTGATATATTGGGTGCAAGAACTATAGGAAATACACAAATTGTTTTTAAAGATACACCAGGATTTATGAGAATTGAGAATGCAAAAGAAGAACGATTGGATCGAGATTTAATTGCAACGGCAGCATCAGAGATGCAAGATGTAGATTTTACGTTACTTGTAATAGATTCTGCTCGAGCCTTATCCGAGAATTATCGTCATGCGTTCGTGCAACTAATGACTGGGGCTATTAATTCAAAAGGTAGAATTGAAGAATCTTTTGGGGATGATAACGAGATTGATGATAAGAGCTCTATACATAATAATAATAAAAGCAGCGATGACGACGCCAACCCCAACTCCAACGATGGCAGGGGGAAATTTGCTATTGTTCTGAACAAAGTTGATCTAGTGAAACCAAAATCAACATTAATTGATCTGGCGATGGAGATTGGTGCCATAGCGGACACCTGCTTGGAGGATCACTTTACAGAACACGGCAAGACAATTGATTTCGAAGCTATGCTTGAACACTCGCCGATAGTTTTTTACGTTTCCGCACTTAAGGAGGATGGAACTGACGACCTATTAGACCACCTAATAAATCTTGCTACTCCCTGTAAAGAATGGGCTGTCCAATCGGGTCAAAGTACGAATATGACTGAACTAGAACAAGTCCAAGAAATTATTCGAGAAAAGATTTATCGAACTTGTCATCGTGGTAAGTTTATTATATCTTCAATTTCTTTCTTCCTTTCTTCCTCTCTCTTCATCATCTCATTGAATTTTTCTCTCTATCTTAATATATGCATATGCATATGTATAGAGGTACCTCATTCTGTTCAGCAGGTGAATCGAATGTTTCGAAAAATACCAAAGAAAGGCGTTATTATCCACCAAGATTTGGTTGTCTTTACTAAAAGTCATCAGAAACTCGTTCTTGGAGCGGGTGGAAGGACACTAGAAAGAATAAGAGAAAGTGCCCAAACTGATCTGCGAAAAATGTTTAAATGTGAAGTGTCATTGCATCTACACGTAAAGAAAAAAATTGGAAGAAGAGGAGATAGTGGTACTGAATACAAGCTAGGAGAGGCAAGCCAAACGATCCTATAGAATCAACTGCTACTGTAGTTGTTTGTAGAAAGAGAGAAAAGAAATAAATGATTCATATCCATATAGAAATCATATGATAGAAAATAATACCAAGAAACTGTTTGGTAGCTTTAAAAAATGTCTAAGTTAGCGATTATGATGCTTAGTTTGCGACTTTACAACTCGGATGTCGTTTCGTCGGACAATGCTGTTGAGCTGAGTGGCAGACCAGTATACGTCGCCCAAGCCTTGTGAGATTCCCACAATTTTACACGCACAGCACCCTTGAAATCCTTACATTCATCTTCCAATAATCGGCATATATCGTCGTGTATTTGTTTGCACATAAATTCTGTCGTTGTCATGATATTATCTGGAAATACATCATCTAAATTCTTGAGATTGTATCGAGAAAGAACCTTTGAAAGAATGTCTAAGGCCTTACCAATATCAATAACCCAATTGAACTCAGGATGTAATTCTTTCGAAAGAAATTCAACGTCTGCTGTATATGTGGCGCCGTGAAGACCTCCAGCAGGGCCGAACGAAGGATGACCATGAAAGGAATGTGCAATCATGAGAGAATCTTTAACACCCAAGGAAAATGGGAAATCGTCTAGAGATGATCGAAGCGCCGTTGCATTAATTGGTAACGATAGAAGCAGTATTGCTACTAGAATCCAACATTTTTTTATCCACATCGTCGTCATCAGGATCTCAGACTGTTTAAATGAACTTCTTTCTTCACCTTCCAGATCGTAATTGATATACTATTTGATACGTTGATCGTCGTCATGACGAACGATGTGATTGATGATGTATATTTTGATGTTTTTTTTTCAAATCAAAAAAATTACCGCCTGGCCAACGACCGTATGGATTTTACTGCCATCCAAAAATTTCGTCAACGAGAACAACAACATTTTCTTTTCGACAATTTCGAAATTTGATTTATATATATTATTCAATATTATTAAAAAAAACCGTAACTGAAAACACAATTTAATTACCAACAACCAAGATTTTACCCATAGGTTAAGCAATTGTTACCGTAATACGCTGAGATAGCAGCTAGAAAAGATGCAGCATACATACCTCCGATACGAATGTGCTGATTCATTTGGCTTGATTTCGTCATCAGCGTCTTCCAAGGCGCCCCAATCGAATTCTATCCTTGCATTTGGATCTGATGCGTCCAGGGAAAATCCCATCTTATTGACGACTGCTGGTAGTCATTGTATGGGATACCATTTACGTACCACCAATCCTACTATCAAAATTGCACAACGGGAACAGCTAAGCGGTGGAGTTGGAACAGGGCGTGCCTTGAACAGTGATCAAGTTGTTTGTATTGACGTCGCACCATCATTTGTTGGTAGTAAAGATAGCGGTAGTTGTAAGGTTGCACGGGCTGGGTAGACGGAGCGGTTCGTATTTTCGACGTAAAAAGGAGGAACTGAATGCGAGATCGGGATGCGGTTTGGTCCAATCAATATTACACGATAATCAAGATGATGACTTCATTATGAGGGAACCGCTCCTATTGAATGGTCATTCTGGATCACCAGTTCGTACCTTAGCATGGGATTCAAGAAATGGTGCCCGATTAGCGTCAGGATCCAGTGATGGGTCCGTTGTGCTTTGGGATACAGTCGCAGAAACCGGTCTATTTCGTTTACTAGGACACCGTGGAGGATCACCGATATTCATTTTGTATCTCTCCAAGATGGGGAAATGGATCTATTAGTGACGACGAGTTTAGACGGCTTTGTTAAGGTATGGGATTTGAAGGGACAATGTTGTATTCAAACCATTCCATCTCATCGGGGTGAGGTTTGGGGAGCTGCTTGTCTAACAATACCGAATACACTGCCTGTGCAGTCCTCAAGCGATGCCGTGGACAAAAGTGGTGATGAACGGATTCGTCTTATCACTGGTAGCACGGATGGTCAGGCTAGAGTTTGGTCTATCGAGACATCGAAAAGGAATAAACAAAACATACTCGCAACATCAACAAAATCCAAAGACAACGATCAAAGTAGTACAACCCCTACCATTGTCGAAGACGATGTCGTTACCAACCAAGGAACCGAAAGCTTGGATGACGTTTGCCATTACATGGGATGTTTAATAGCCCCACCTAATGTTTCAACTTCTGCAGATCGTATAGCGTGCATCCATTTTCATCCTAATGGAAAGTACGTTGGAGTACTGCATGCAAATTCTAAACATGTTGACGTTTACTTTGTTCGTAGTGTTCAGGAGTCATTAAGAAAAAAACAGAGACGTCTTAGACGACGAAAGGAAAAGACCAGCAAGGCTAGCAATGCATCAACAGAAAATACATCAACCAATCCAAAGCCGAAGGGACAAAAGCGTGGTATATTGGATGATCCAGAATCAGAAGATGATAATGATAATAATGAGGTCGTAGACGAGAGCTCTTCTACTAAGTTAGACAAATCCCTCGACCCCGATATGGTAAAAGCATCCGATGAATTCGAATATTTTGGTACAACACGTGCAAGCCACAAAGTGAAAGGTTTTATCTTTGTTCCCTTTAAGGAATCAGGAGGAGGTGTTCGGTTGGTCTGTTCCTTGGCGACAAATGCCCTCGAGGTGCATTCGTTGACACGAAAAAAGAAAAGGTATGTTAAAACGATCATTTCTGTTCCACTTTCGCTTGATTGAAGGTTATTTGTAATTATTCCTTACTCTGCTTTCTTTTAATTTAATTTGGTTTTTTTTTTCGAAGTGATGATAAGTTAACATCATCCGTTGTCTCAACAAAAGTTTCGACGATGAGTATGGGTGGACACCCGACAGGTATTCGTGCGGTAGAACTTTCTTCCGATGATGCACTTGCTTGCACAGTCTCTAAGAATACAACCAAAATATGGAACGTCGCTAAGCGATCTTGTGTACAATCTCTAGCTCCGACTGTAAACGATTTAGCGTGTTATGGTCTTTGTACAATTTTTCTTCCTGGGAACACCCATTTAATTCTCGGTACTCGGGAAGGTCATCTGTTGGTAATAGATATTGCCGCTGGCGATGTTGTTTATGTGGAAGAAAATGCACATGATGGAGCCATATGGAGTGTCGATATGCGTCGACCGACTTCTGAACAGTCCTCAATATCGATTGTTACTGGATCGGCAGATAAACGGTACGGTTTTGGGAAGTCGAAAGCCAGGAGGATAGCATGGCTCCCATGCTGGTACATTCTCGTACTCTAGAAATGTCTGATGACGTGATTGCAGTTCGATATTCACACAATGAAGACCCCACAAAACGGATGGTGTTTGTTTCCTGTTTAGACTCAACTATCAAGGTTTTTTTCGACGATACGCTTAAATTTTTCCTGAGTCTGTATGGTCATAAGCTTCCGGCATTGGCAGTTGATGCCAGCGATGATGATACCATTTTGGCATCATCGGGGGCTGATAAGGCGATCAAGATTTGGGGACTTGATTTCGGTGACACGCATCGAACTCTTTATGGTCATGAAGACTCTGTGACTGATCTAAATTCGTAAGGAGAACTCATAATTTTTTCACTACGAGCAAAGACAATACGGTAAGATACTGGGACGGAGATAGATTCGAACAGATTCTTATTCTGAGTGGTCATTTCGCAGAAGTCAGCTGTCTGTCAGTGAGTAGGACAGGTGCTTTTGTAATGACTGGTGGATTGGATCGTCAAGTGCGTGTATGGGAGCGTTCGCAAGATATGGTATTTCTTGAAGAAGAGCGCGAAAGAGAATTAGAGAATACGTTTGACAGTATTGGCCGAGAGGAAGAGGGAACAAGCAAATTGCTACTAAAAAAAGGAGAAGGCGAGGACGGAGATGATGGAGATAGAGACGATGAACCTCAGACTGAAGCTGCTGTAAAGAAGAGTGTGTTTGAGCGTTGCCGCTGGAGATCGCATCATGGAAGCACTAGAACGGGCTGATCAAGAGACAAAAGACGCGTCAACATTCCGGAGGAAAAATCCCGGTAAGGAGCGCATGCCAAATCTTTTACTTCTAGGAATGGAGCCTTCGCAGTATGTCCTTTGGGTATTGAAATCCATCAAACAAGCTGAGTTAGAACAGAGTTTACTCGTGCTCCCCTTAGGGCATGTCGAACGGGTTCTTTATTACCTCATTCTACTCTTGAGGAGTGGTCGTGGTATTGAAATATGTGCTCGCGTGAGCGTGTTCTTGATCAAAACTCACCAAAATCAGGTAAGGCACTTTATAAACACGTTATAGCGTCGATTCCTTTCCTGCAATCATACTGTATTGTAATTTTGCGATGAAGATTATCTTTAACTGAAAAATCGGGTTCGATTTCCGATTTTATCAACCGTGATGTTCATTGTATACCCAAATTTCCGAGCAATTTACTATACTGAGTACAAAATGTGAACCAGAATAATTATTTTCACCGCAAAATTAGTACTCACTTTTCCTATTTTTTATCTTGAATCTTTTTCATGTGTTTGTCAGATAATGTCAAGTCGCTCTACTGTAGTTCCATTGCGAGAACTCAGACGACTCTTGAGAGAAAGATTATCAGAATCTCGCGATACAATAGGTTTTAATCTGGCTGCTCTTCGAGCCGTGGCTAGAGCGAATGCGAGTAAGAAGGAAAGCTATCTGAACTATAATTCCAGTGAACAAATCAAAGACATATGGGCTGGAATGGGACTGGGAAGTGACCTTGCAGCTGCGCTGGAGAGCCGGAAACGATAGATTTTTAAGTATAGACGCTACAGATTTAAGTAGAATAATTAGATTATGTAATAATTCTGTCCTTCGCTTAATGAAACGCTGGAGCCTAAATTACTATCCCATTACTATGTAGATTGATCATGTTAACCCAATGACAAAGGATGAGAAAAACCACAACTTCCTTTCTGTAGGTCCCTTAATGGAGCTATGCATTAAAAGGTTCTTAAGACTACCCGATAAAATAGCTGTAGGAATACGTCTTCTTCGACACCTACGCTCTGAAGTGAGTAAGATGTCATATTCTTTGAGCCGGGGCTTTACATAATAAACAACATATCATGATAACAAAACATAGTAGACTAATAATATTATTAAGAGAAAAAATTATATCTCTGCGTACTTTTATATGGTATTGTACCTTATTATTAGCTGGATGTAACTGGAAGACATTTGACTACCTGCTTCTTCGATACGGGGGCCTGAAACAGGGGATGGTAACAAAGCGTTGGAACTGATATTTCGACAATATAATGACAGGTACTATCTTCCTTCACTGAAATGTCAAGTCCACTATTACAAGAGTATCGTACGGTCGTTGAGCGTTCAATCCCACCCTCTCCAAATTCACCTGCCTTGATGGCAGAATCTGTGACGTCCTCATGGTCACAAACATCACCCTTCGTATATTCTTGAGAATAGACTGAACCATTCCCGCCTGCTCTAGTGGTAGTGATTCGACTTTTCTCTTTGTTTAAGATCTTCAATAGTTTTGATTTTCCCGATCCACTTGTTGCTTTTGTTGTTGTTGCATTGACAACATTTTCCCATTCGTTCTCTTTCGTTACTGACTTGTGATCATCTGGATGGAATCGTCCAAGAAAATGTTCCGTTTCAGCTTTCTTTGCTTTCTGTGCCGTTGTTCTTGTAATTAACGGTAATTCTGTTGATTCGTGGTATTGACGTACATGTTTTCCTGGACAAACCTCATACGTCCACCAACCACCAAGCGCAGATCGGATACAAAAATCTCCATCAGTTCCAAAAGTTTCTTCTAAAATTTCTACGACCGACATCTTCTCCGCCTCAACCGGATCAAGATCTAAATTTATTGGACTTTTCGCTTTTGCGTATTGTTGTTTTTTGCTGTTGTTTTAGAAGATCCAACAGCATCATTATCATCCTCATCGGTACTACTATCAGCCTCATCATCGATGTAGTCGTCACATAATAAAGGAGTACAAAGTGTAACGTTGTAGTGACAAACAGCTTCGTTCCATTCATTGGCTTCAAATATAGTAACAATATCTGTTTCAATTGGTCTGCCATTCTTTAATATTCCTCCTTTAGATCTAGCGATGTATTTTTCCGAACAACATCGAAAGGTTGCTTGTGTTACTCGTGGCTGACCAGTTTCGAGACACATATCTCCACCAATAAATGTATCAACTACACGACCTAGCTCTTTTCGTTCGCCTTGGGTAAAGTCTATAGGTTGCTGATTCTTAGTATCGGTCGTCGTCGTAGTCGTCGTCTTCATCATCGTCGTCCATTTCAATTGTACGTCTAGAATAACTTCCTAAACTAGTAACATCCTCAAGTTTAAAATCTTGTACCTTATCCTTATTATTTCCACCACCATCTTGTTTTTTATTGTTGTTAATACTTACATGAAATTGTGTAACCTTTTCTTGATGGCACCATTCATAACTCCACCAACCTGGATGATATTGTGCACATAGTCCAGCTAATTTTGAAAATCTTTTATGTATTTTATGACTTAACAGAATAGGATTCAACAGTTTCAAAAGTTCTCGTTTTTTTGACGGCAGGTTTTGCGAGTGTATCGGTATCGGCACCGGTATCGTATCGGCAATAGCACTGTCAATGGCATCATATACGGCCTTTTGATCTTTCGTCATCTCGTCGACAGATACTGGTACTTCTTCACTATTGTCACTATTCGTTGCCGCCGTGAGATCTCTTTCTGATTCTATGGCATCCGTGGTAGTGGTGGAAGTACTAGCAGATGCATCATCACTAGTAGTTGTCTTTTGTACTTTTTTGTTTTAGTCTGGGTGTGTCAAACATACTATCTCCGAGACTACTAGGCTCCAATTCATCTTCGTGGTATACTCTACAAACGAATGGTCGGCCATACATGTCACGAACCGTCGTATACATAGGTTCAAATTCTGATTCTGACTCACTTTTTGATGTACCGTCACCCACTTCTTTACCAATCGATGGAAGTGTTAATGGTAAGGATGCTAATCTAGATGCAGTAGCTCGACTGAAACCACCATATGGTGTACCAAATGGAGTTGATGGATCTAATGCCATCATATCGTATTCATCATTCCTTGGAAAGCTATCTGTGAAGATATGTTGATGACGACTGTCACGTGTGTCAACAGCGTTAACAACAACAACATTATTATTATTATGACATTGACATTGACGGTTACCAACACCAAAAAACAAGATATTATGACTGTGGAATATCTCATCGTATATTCGAATGTATAGCTATAGTAGTACTGCTAGCCTACTTTATAAAATTGTTGTACAATTATCAATTGTACCCCGTATCGCCGTCCCAGAAGTTTGTTCTGTGTAATATCTGTTCAAAATAATAATACAAGGTAGTATCAAATAAACATGCCTTTGCAGTATACAGTATGTCGAGTTTATATTTGGATTTGATTTTTGATTGTGTGTTGATTGGTGTTGTCGCAGCAACGATGCAACACAAATAATTCATGTGAAGAATGAATTGAATGAATCAAGAAGACTGAAATCCTCTTGAGATTTTGGGCGTAAAATACCGCCACGCGGTAATAAGTCGAATTTTTATTTAGATTTTCCTACCCTCCAATTGCGATACGCTCCGTAATGCCAAATTGTAATAAATCGGAAATAGGGGGGAAGAAGGAAATATAATAATATCTTGTCCAATTCTAATTTTCGCGCCCGGAGAAAATGAAAAATCATTTTTTTTTAAATCTCCAAGATAAATGAAAATGAACATCATGACACGACGACTTCCTCGTTGTCGTCACAAAGTACTAAGAATGATTACAAGAGTAGCTTCTGTGTGCCTCAGAGTTCTTGTCTCTCTCATCGCCATCATTCCGAAAGATACGTCTCTGCTTGCTGTCAATATCACCATGTCATCCGACGGCAACGAAAGAAATGGAAATGGAAATGGAAATAGAAGAAAGTTAAGAGTACTCGTAATTACTATGGGTGGTAGTCGCAAAAAGCAAATTGAAAATCTTTTTTCAGATAAATCTATGTCATCTACTTTGAATCACCTACGTTTTCAGATGGAGTACTATCAAGAAGTTTACGGAATCGATATCATTTTTTTCGTATTGCAAATGAAGCAGGATTATTACCTGAACAGGAATGGATTGCGATACAAAATGCCTACGAACAAAACAATATACTAAATGAACAAAATAAAAGTAAACAAGAAACATTCTTTGATTGCCTACAAGGAATTGAAGCTAATACAACGAAAAAGCGAATGGGTAGTGAACAGGATATTAAACTACATTATTCTGTTGAGTTATGGAGAAAATCAAAATCAATTAATCGTGGTAGATCTGTACTAGCATGCTTGTTTGCTCATTTAATAGCATTGAAAAAATTGGTTGACTCCTCATCATCATCAGATACGACGTCTTTTGATTTGATCGTAGAAGATAATATTCGATTAGATCCAAAAAATTGTGCTGAAAAAGTATGGGATGCAATAAACGCTTGTGAAGAATGGGAGAAAGAAAATAATAATAATTGTCACTTACGATTTTTTGGTTGGTTAGGTTCTAATACCAATTTAGAATGGATCATGAAGACTCATATACCGAAAAGAAAATACATAAGGAAAGATTATAATGATCAAGATCGTGATCTTGATCTGGATCGGGATGATTGTACCGTAACAATTGTTCCTTTTCCCTGTCTTGAACATTTGGAAGAGGATCTTTCCGTGATGATGGATGGTGAACTGGATAATTGCGCTACTACTACTACTACTACTACTACTAGAGAAAAGAATGACGTTGGTCGGATAGAAGAAGAAGAAGAAGAAAAAGATGAAAAATCCGATACGAAGAACAATGAAACGAATCATATACATAACAAACCGGGTGGGAACTTATGTTGGGGCGCATACGCGTATTGGATGTCCAATGAGGGATACGAAAGTTTGATGGGAACTTTACGGAACGACGTCGGTGCAATTTTATGGAAAGGTAAACGACAGCGACACTATTCTGTAAAGCCAATAGATAAGATTTTACCACGACAAACTATAGCTAATTTTGGATCGTCATCAGTACAAATCTCATCGCAACCAGCATTTTTCAGAGCACCCATGCTTACCAGTAAAATCCATTCAAAGTGGGATCCTGGATTTTGTGATGCAACAGAATATCAACTTCAATCGAATAATCTTGATTGGTATAATCTATCGTTGACTGATACTGAACGTGAAATTGTTTCACATCACAATATTTCTGGAAAATGGATAACTGAAATGGAATTGCAATCATCAAGTAATGTCGATATCGATGCAAGTGCTAGTGCTAATAATACTGCTATATAATTTTAATTTGATTTCTTTTACCCGTAAATGGTAAATGTCATGCCTTAATTATTCCACCTCTCTCTCTCTCCAGTTCGCTAGTTAGCCGAAAGTTGATATGCCTACTTTGTGTGTGTGTGTGTACAGTGTTGCGTTCTATGATTTTTTGGTACTGATATGAAATATGATATCTACAGGGCCGATTGTCTACGGGGACAATGTAAAACTGGGGACAATGTAAAATAGCGGTACATAATGTACATTAAATCCTATATTCGAAAGTGATGTTTATATATGTTTGTGTGTTTTCCTTTCCACTTTCATATTCTATTTTTTTCATCTATAGTATATCTGCTATCTAGAACTGTCTAGAACTGTCACCATCACTCGCTATGGCTATCATAGCCCGCTGCAAGGTGGCAGTTTTGTTCACTATGTCAGCTAAAATTGCTTTATCCGCAGCTATTCTTGTAGCACGCTCTTCACTTAGCTGTACACGAAGATTAGCAATATTTGAAAGCGTTATCTCAGCTTTCTCTACTCTTTTCGGTATGGCATTATCAATTTTTCTTCGTAATAATTCAATCGCGGCACGACGTGTTGCTCCCTCTGAATGAAATTTCTTGCAAATATTCCCAGTGGATAACTCAAAACGTTGAACAATCCCTCCCTCGATCTTATTATACTTTGAATTTTCGATACGAATTTCGGAAGCAATATTTTGTCGTAAATCATCTTGGATGCTGTCTAATTTATCTATCTTTGCATCACTCATTGTAACGTGAATGTGATGGGTCATTTGTGCATCTAATCGACCAACTCGTCGTTCTAAGGTAGATATTCCCAATGACCGACTAGTAGACGCTTCACGATCAATAGCAAGACGTTCGATAGAGGTCTCTAATGGATGGATGCAGCACCGTTCAAATGTGTCACAGGTTGCAAGGTCGAGGTCCATCCTTTCTTCGGCATATTTTGACATTAAACGCGCTGTGTGAAGATCCTTTTGTTTGTATCATAAAATGCAGGCGGAAAACAAAACAAAAATGAAGCGTTAATTTCGGATAAAATCGATACTTCTCTCTCCTGTCGTGTTCTATTATAACATGAGTGTAAATAAACATCATTCCGCTTCAACAGGAACTGACACTTACCAAGTCATGCATCCGAGCAACGAAATCTCGACGACGTTTAATCGTCCGCTCTTGCAGCTTTTTTAAGTCAGTCGGAACACTCTTTTGGTCTGATAAGAAAACAAATTTAGAAGGCGTTGGCTGGCGATGAGTTGGAGTGTCGTAGGCAAGGTTTACTGGTGTTGATGTTGTTCCTATCTCTGGTAATTCTTTATGGTTTTGATCTTCGTACACGAAGTTAGGCGAAGACATTTCCGAGGTATCGTCATTCTCGTCGAGAGATGGAACCTCAGTTTCGATCATTTCCCTCATCTGCTGTGCTGCAATTCTGTTTTTTTTTGATTTGGCTGTAGTCGAGCTATTATCCACTTTCTTTTATTCACTTTGGTACTTGTGGTGGGTACTGTTTATTATTTCTGTGTTTATGAAATACAGTAAGAATGTTGAACCTTTGTTTCCGTCATTATTGTGGTTATATGAGTTAGGACTATTACGAATTTTTTGTACAGTACTGGAGCGCCCGGTCTGAAACATTCATCGTGGAAAAAAGTTGAAACGCGCGCGACCAAGGTTTAATTATTTCGCCGAAAAAAGGGGATGAGATATGCCCAACCCCCGAATTAAAGAAATTAATTAAAATTAATTAGAAAAAATTAAAATTAATTAGAAAAAATTAAAATTAATTAGAAAAAATTAAAAAAAATTAGAAAAAAAATGGAACCATACTATAGAAAGTTCTTCGCGCCCTCCAAATATTTCAAGCGAGCCGAAAAAGACGTTAAATCCGGGGGGCATGCGAAAATATGTATCGCTTAATTTTTTTATTTATCAAAAAAAATTAAAATTAATTAGAAAAAATTAAAAAAAATTAAAATTATTTAGAAAAAATTAAAATTAATTAGAAAAAATATTATTTAGAGGGGGTCGGGCATATATCATCCCCTTTTTCGGCGAAATAATTAAACATGGTCGCGCGTGTTTCAACTTTTTTCCACGATTGATTTTTTCAGACCGTGCGCTCCTGTAGCAAAATATAGTATGATAGGGACTACTTAAGTCATGAAGGAAGATTTAATGAATCAAATCATACGATAATCTAATACGATACGATACGATACGATACGATACGATACATACGATACAATATATCTATATAATATATGATTCAGCTTAAGAAATCACGTACGAAAGATATCCTAGGATATATATGTACTATATGATTCAATTTGAAAGATCTAGTTCATCCTTGGTATGTTTCTAGGGAGAGTGTAAATTGATTCAATTGAAAGCAGCTAGTAAAGCATTTGAGTAATGTACAATAAAATAGACTTCAGTAGGAAATATGTGTGTTTGTTCAACATTATAATGTTGTGTTAGCATAGTAATTAGTAAATTAGCGTATAAAATCCATGTAAAAACATCATCAATGAATTTAATTTAGAACTGACTGTTGTAAGCTTTGCATAAGTTCGTATGTCTCTTGCGGACTCACGATAAGTGCCCCCAGCACAATAAGGAATGTTAATGCAACCACCATCAATAGTAATTTCTTAATCTCCTCCAAAGCTGCCTCCAAAGCTGTCTCAACTGTCATTATAGCAT
>FMBT01000338.1:0-292180 GCA_900095095.1 Fragilariopsis cylindrus CCMP1102 | reverse complement strand
TGACATTTGGAATGACGAACATGCTCGATTCGGACATGAATCCTCTTTTCAATAATACGTCCATTGACCTTTTTATTGACTCGTACACCCACCGCTGATTTGGTGACATTGAAAATAATTCCGGTCCGTCCATGGTAACCCTTGTGTGGCATACCCTTATGGATGGATGGATCCGCAAAGATATCGACATAATCTCCAACTTTAACTTTCATTAAATATTGTGAGAGATGGATCGGTCCATGTTGACGAAATTTCTTCGCGAACATGTGGCGCGTACGCGCCCGGACACCGAAGGAATGAGGCATCTTGAATGTAGTTGTTTGGTTTTAATTATCTGTATAAAGAAAAATTGGGAGGAGGAGAAATATGAAGGTGAGATTTGTTGATGAATTAAGTTTTTGAATTCAATTTTGGATCTATTTCGGACGAATGGAATTGACGCCCGTGTAATTGATACGTTAACTACCGTACAGTGCGGAAGAGGATAGAGAGAAAGGCAAAGTAGAGCGTAGGGGATAAAGATAGCGAGATTTTGTGTTTTGACGTGTGTCTCTTCTGTTTCTTTTTTCCCAAGACAACAACACCGTTCACTGATTGAGACAGCAAACCGTCCGTAGCAACAGCAATCCTCGTGTGGTGGGACAGGTGCTCTCTCTGATAAGCGACATACGTGCACTCATTCTGACACTAACTACCAGCTTTGCTACTACTTCATTTGTTTTGCTGCTACATCTTTATCATTTTTCTACTCCTCTCATTCTCATTCTCTCTCGACGTCACAGACGCAAATACACACTTTCCTAACATACGAACTAAGGTATCATCACTGGATATAGATAGCATAGCTATAATAGTACAACACGGTTAAAGTTAAAAAAGGGGAAGACCGCCATGGTCGGGTTCGGTACACGTACCTTAACACCAAGAAGGGAAAGATGAGATTACGAAATCGGGTAATAATTTCCTTGTTCTTTTTACACGTCTTTATTTTGTTGTTTCGTCGCTGCCTAAAAATCTCGCGTGCTTTTCCACACATGATAAGTAAATCCAGGTAAGCGGTAAGAGGCTAGATCAGTCTTCAACAAAAATATAGTCGAGTCGTGTCTGTCGTTTCTGTTCGTCGGTACGTGAGTGAACGAATGAAGGTTTCCTCGCCACACATACATTTATTGATTCGAAAAATATCCTGGTCTGACCTTCGAACACTAAATCATACCCACTACTGGTATCGCGAATTCTCAATATAAAAACTAGATCGTGCCCAAATTTTACTAGTATTTGTTAGTTTAGTATATAATAACAACTTTAGCATCAAGTTAATACACCTAAAGAGTCTTATCTTTGGAAAATTTGATTATGAAGTTTACAATTGACCTATTGGATGGAGAAATATCATATTCCTTGGTCTTGTAAGCCTACTGGTATCTTGCAATGTAGGCTCACACGCAGCACACATCATCTTTTTATGAGTTATCTTGTTCAGGACACTAAGCAGGGTAGAACTTCCAGGAAAATCCTTCTTTTTGGTCAGGGAGAGTTCCTCTACCTTTCCATGTGTGTAACAAATAATGTTTCCAAAATATGTTGTAGGCGCTCCTTCAGTTCATGTACACATTCCTATACAGTGACTAGCCTTTAACAGGATTCAGGTTATGGCGCCCCGCGGGGCGCCACTTTTTGGGGTCTATTTTTTGTGGGGGTATATCTCCCTCAAAAAATGGACCTACAGCCCCATCTTGAGACACAGCGCGTCTCCGAATAAAGGCACGTGCTTTCTTATTCAGTGAAAATACGCAGAAATTTCGTTGTATAGGACGTACCTACGCTGTAATAAGCCCAAAAAAATTATGTACGGAAGAGCCATAGTAGGAAAATTCGCGGTTTGCGCTAAGTATCACGTTCAGTATGCCTGCGCGATTTTTCAAAAAATTAAATACTCAAAATATTTGTCTATCTATACGAGTCAACGTAACTACTGATGTGGTTGAGTTGGCACTGCCCCACCGGGCTTGTTGGACAGGCCTGGGTTCGATCCTTCCATACGTCATATACGTATTAATTTGTGCTAGTATTTTTATTATTATCAGCTTCCAAAGATTTTCATTTTTTTTCTTCTTTTTTAGATGCAAAATAACGCGTGTTATTAACACGCGTAAAATACTGGAAAATTCCTTATAACCTGAATCCTGTTAACGCACAATGTTACTAGTTAATTTGTTGCGGCCATTATTTTTGATCGACAGGTTTTTTTTGGGAAAAAAATGCATGCAGCCCATCATATGTTTAATCTTTATATGTCTGCAGGAAGACATTGGTGAACAGGGGTTTTCTTTCTTCGTCAAGGACCAAAAAGCCAATTTGTACCCTATTTTAGCTAAAATCAACTAAAAATAATTTTGCAAGAGGTGTAGCATGTGAACCAGAGGCCCTAATAGTTGCAGCTTTAGGTGGGCTAGTTTATTTTATAAGTATTTGTGTGGAAATATTTGTCAAAAATTCAGTGGAAGCATTTTTCAGCCAACAATGACTATTTTAAGTATGGTCCTTGATTGGTTTTTATAAATATAATGAGATATTTTACGTGTAATTTTTTTTAGGGTTGTGACTACTGCAGCTGAACAACCAGACATAAAACACTGGACTCAGTCACAGTATATACCTTTCAACTTGCATTTTCAACACTATATCAAATATTGGTGAGGTGGATGTATCCAGAGCAAGTGCAACACTAATAGTCTATAAAATACCTGACACTGTAAAATTTGCATACAGTAAATTATCTGGTATATTTTTAAGGGTTGTGACTAGACTACTGCAGCTGAACAACCCAAACATAAAATACTATGAGGACCTTGTAGGTATAGGTATAATGGATGCTAGTGCACCTGACCCAAAAGGTGATTTCCTCTGCAACACTTTCAAATAAGATATATTGTTGCTCATTTCTGGTCAAAAATCTTGTTGTTTGTGTGCCTTCCACAACAGCGGATTGTAATTTATTTGTGGTTTATTCAACAACCACAGAAACAAAAAAGTGGTAGGAGGCAACTACAATGTTCTAGTACACTAAAAGAATGCTATTGCACCCGGTCCAGAAGATATCAGAAGATCCAGAAGGTGTTGTCCTTTCAAATAAGATATATATTGTTGTTCATTCCTGGTCAAAAATCTTGTTGTTTGTGTGCCTGTCACGGCAGCAGATTGTACAACCACAGGAACAAAAAAGAGCAACACACAGAACATGCAAAACCAATCATGCAAATAAATACTGTGTGCCAACCTACACCACCAGACAGATACAAAGAATATTTTGTCTCCAGTGATACACCATACTTTGGCCAGCCTCTGTATTTTTGTATGAACCTCCATAGCATACCTCTAATACTATTATTAAGCCACTGTTCACATCTTTCCTCCTTCTCCTTGTTTTCTGATACATACCATAAATTGTATATACGGTACTTTTACCCTATTAGTCTATAGCAATAGTACTTTGGTCAGTAACTTTTTCCTGTTGTCTCAAATCACTTTTTTTCCTCATCAAGTGGTCTTGCAGGCGACCAAAAGTGTCAGTGGGTGCTATGGTTAGAACTTGTAACTGTTGGAACACACAAAAGGAGTGGTGGCAATGCATTGTAGTAAGTATCAGTCCCTATTGCATGCCAGGTGGTGGATGCTGCTCCTGCCTAGAATATCAAACCACCAACAGGAGGCAGTACATTATTCACATATCACATTTACTTCCATACCAACATGCTAAATTCCAGTTTGAAAGCCATGCAAATAATTGATTAGAGCTATGTAATAATGACCAACATCAACATATAATTCTGTCACACACTACCTCTTAACAAACCATTTCTAGCTAGACTTACATACAATAATAACAGCAGCAGCAGCAGCAGCAGTAGCAGCAGCAGCAGCAGCAACATCAATCTATTATTGTCAGTGTTTCAGAATAGATGAAGATTCAGTAACAGTGGTTGCTAATACACTCACACAAGGACCCCCAGTTGCACCACAGAATATAAAAACTATAGCCCATTCATTTTATTCATGAACACAATTGAATGTACAAAACACAAAACACAACAAGTAAATATACACAGTGTGAGATGCAATTATCATCTATAGAAATTTGTTTTTGTCATGCTGGGACTAAAAAAGGAAGCTAACTAGGGGAGCGGGAAGTTGATGTATTATAAAGAGTTCATTTTATTTTTGATATTATTTACTAATTTTATCTATATGAATTGTATGAGTGTAATTTTGTAGCAATTTGTCTATACATCCAAAGCAGAAGCAGCATCAGTGAACAGGCAATTAGTTTTTATCTTCTGATATGTCGCATGCCATCTATCTCTGTATTTCATAGATATATTACTTCAGGTGCACAATGAGTTTTTAACTTTTTCCATTGCAGTGTTAATAGATAAAGAGTTATTTATTGAACTTGGTACGCCCACCTTATGCATTATCAATAGTATGATCCGATGATCGATTGGCTTCTGCTTCCCATAATGCATGGTCCCATTTAAAAACGATCCTTCCGTGTGGAATAAGCATGCTTGATCGTTGTTGTTGCTGCTACCATTGTTGCTGTTGTTGCTGTTGCTGGTGGGTGTAGCACATATAGATGAAGAAAAATATTCTTTCATTGGATCAGTTATGAATGATTTTTGTATTTGTGACAACCTCCTACTCCAAGACCGTCATCGTACCCACCAGCTGGTTTAAAAATATAATTATATACTGCATCACCCATTGTAACACCATTACCGTTACTTGAGATATTGATATTTGTAATACGACCATTGATTCGTCAAATCGTTCTGTTATACCAATGAAATTGTATTCATTTTGAATAGTTCAATAGAACAAGGAAACAATGTAGACGCAGTAAAATATATTATATGATTGCGGTGGTGGCGGTGCTGGCCAAATCCCAACTACTCTCATTCTGGAGAGTATCGACCGTCTCATGAAATACAACGTCTTCACCTTTGGCACTCGCCTCTTCATACAAGAAAACGGAACAGCAATGGGTACAAATTCAGCTTGTATGTATGCAACTATATACTATAGCTACCACGAAGAGACCCAAATCATGAAACATGATTCTGTAAAATTCTACCGCCGTCTCATTGATGATGCCTTCATCATCAATCGACTTGATATCTTCTGCGATTCTATCCAGATCTAGGCTTTCAAGTATGTGACTTCTCGATAAGTGCTCGAATCACCTGCAAGGGAATTGCATTCGGTTTGAATACCTTTGGTTAGACGCTGAATCGATTCCAAGATGATTCTGATTCACGTTCAGCAATTGCTTTGACCACTTGATCTTTGATACTTTCCAAATCTTGTCACGAACATAATGACCAATTTATATTCGACGATTAGTTGTCGCCATTCTTTTTTTTGCCATAAAGTTAATTCCAAAAATATTTTTCATGTCATACCGTAGCCTGTAAAAAGCAATCAAGCAATCAAATTAATGGATCTGGGCGGTGTCTGTCGCCAGCATTTCTTTTGCGCACAGCATCGTGTAAATTTTCATCTAGCAACAACAGTTCATTCGTGTCAAGAGTCGAACTGCTATCATACGACAGACGTCCCCCAAATCGAGAGCGCGCCATTTTTTATGTGTAATAACAGGGTGTCACATTCTGATAAATGTTAGTTTTTCTCTAGCAAGAAGCATGCAATAATCATGTGTTAAAGCAAGAACTAAAAAATTGTATCATATCTTTCTTAAAACAATAACTTACATGTCGTACGAACGGAAGTAAATGACTGCATGCATGTACATACTTCTCTGTTGAACAGAGGCACAGTACAAGAATATTGACGTACAAGATTGGTTCAATTCAATCTAGTTGATTCTATACCGAACGACGACGACGACAGCAAAACAACAACTACTGTACTCAATAATATTCAATACTTGTACAAGTAGCAATATAGTACCACTATGGACGCGACGATGGTAAAACGTGTAAACAATGATTCGTCCATACCACGACGACGACGGCAGCAACCTACTACTCCTATTATCTATGTTTGGGTTAATACATATCACTTAGCGATTCTTGTTGATCGTATTGTCTTGGAGGAATTTGAAGCAATGAATAGTAATAGTAATAAATTATTATCTAATTTATCTTCTAATATAAAAACAATACGTATCCGATGGGAAAGTACAGGAAACGAAGAATCAGTTTTAAGATCATCAGTTAACCTTGTTGATGAACCAGTCGATGGTGACGTTGACGTTGACGTTGACGTTGACGTTGACGTTGACGGTACTAATAATGACTTTGACGTTGATGAAGAAGAGGAGGAGGAGGAGGAGGAGGAGGAGGAAGAGAACTACAACAAACACAACGAAGAATAAGATCAGCTGATATTGCAGTAGCAGAAGATTATTATTTGATACCGACGATGGTCTCGTCATTATCATCATCATTATCTACCGCTGTCGCAGCCTCTGGCTTTGCCGCCACCGGAATTGATCTTCGTCTCCGAAGTATTAATCGGAATGTCAAGAAGGAAAATAATAAGAATAAGAATATATATATACTACCACCAAACACTACTAACAAGAAGAAGCGTTATGGTACCTTCGATGTTAATGCTGATGATCATGGAACTGATTCTAATGACGATTCTAATGACGATTCTAATGACGATTCTAATGACGATTCTAATGACGATTCTAATGACGATCCTAACGACGATTCCGATTCTAATGACGATTCCGATTCCGATTCTAATGAAGATTCCGATTCCGATTCTGGTGACGATTCTAGTAACGATGACGATGATGAAAATAGTGATTCCGATTCTGATTCTGATTCTGATTCTAGTAGTGACGACGATGACAATGAAGCTGATGCTGAACGAGTAATGATGATGGATCAATGTATAACAAAAAAGAGAAGAAGAATGATGACAAATAATCACCATCAACCGCCTCTCGTTCATCATTCTTCTGCTGCCGAATGTTATGGTAATGAAGAATCAACGAAGACGCGGACGCGGACGAGATGGATTCGTATCGTAATGGACGGTAAAATTATGGATGATGGATCATTGCCATATACAACAGATCATGATTTTACTCCTGGATTATTATATAAAAAATCAAGAACGACGATGACAACGAAACGGATCCGTATCGTAGTGGACGGTAAAATTATGAATAATGCATCATTACCATATTTTACTACTACTCCTATACGACGCATATCATCGAGATCGTATAAAGTGGGAGAAAGAAATACTACGCTGTGGAATGACCGGTATCATGAATTATCGGAATATGCACGTCAGCATAATGGAGATACAAATGTTCCAAAAAAGTCTACTACATCTCAAGCACTTGGCACATGGGTGAGTACTCAAAGGACACAGTACAAACATTTCAGGTCAAATGAAAGGAGTTCTATTACATACGAAAGAATTGAATTATTGAATAGAATTGGTTTTCAATGGCACCCACGTGGTACCGAAACAGTATCGTGGGAGGACCGTCGAGAACAGCTTGCTAAGTATTTACGTCAAAATGGTGATGCACACGTTCCAAAAATTTATTCTAAGAATCAACCACTTGCAAATTGGGTTTTTACCCAGAGGAAACAATACAAACTTTTCAAGGCAAATAAAAGAAGTTATATAACTGAAGAAAGATGTAATTCATTAGATGAATTAGGATTTCAATGTCAACTTCCTACACTGTCCTGGGAGGACCGTCGACAACAACTTGCAGATTATGTTCATGAGCATGGTAATGCAAAAGTTCCGGGTATGTATAGTAAAAATAAAGAACTTGGTACGTGGGTTGCACATCAACGAGTTTATTACAAACTTTTTATGGCAAACAAAAAGTGTTCCATGACAACATATAAAGTAAATTCATTAAATAAACTTGGTTTTCAATGGGTACTCCGAAATCGGAGATCGAATGCGAAAAGATCATCATCTCTGTTGATATCGTCTTCATCATCAAATTCTAATTCAGATTTAGATCTAGATACCGATTATTATCGCTTTTTCGCACAGAGGAATGAATAAAGAACAAAAATTATTTCTATTAAAATACCATAAGCACTAACTTACCGTATTAATAAAATAAACTGGATCCCATACAATGTACAGTACTTCGTCCTTTTATGTCTCTTTGCGCGACGGAAATCTTTTACAAAACTGCTCGGTTTAATTGTTAATCACGTCTAGGTCATCATCATCATTTATTAAAATGTATTGTTAACGGTCCACCAAATTTAATTAGTGGGACTTTTTCTATACAAAAAGCTGTAGAGTATCGGAATTCTGATTCGCATTTTTTGGTGTAGGTAAGGTAAAATAATGATCAAAAGATGACATTCTGTCTAGGTAAAAAGGATCAAAAAATAATCTTTAGTTTTAGGCGTGAACATTTATTACGTACTAGTAGTGTTACGGTATAGCTGTAGTAACACCTAATTGTTTTCTTTGATCCAACACGGGGGAATTTAAGGCCAAGATTGTCGCTATTTGATTGGGTTCGCAACTGTACTACTTACGAAGTAGTATGTACAGTACTACTTCATGTGCAATTGCATTTAAAAAAAATGTGTTTCTTAATCGCGCACGTTAATAAATCTCAACGCGTGTCGAACGCACAATTAATTTTTGAGACTTCTTCTTACAAATACTGCACAAGAATTCTCAATCAGCTGGAACAAACAGTGCGTTGTTTGTGATTTTTTTTCTTCAATTTTCTCATTTTTACCTCCCAACGCACATGTGTCACATCACAACAACAACAACCTCGATCGACACCCTCTATCTTAAAACCGAAAGAGACCAAACGCAATCCTTCTGTAGATACTGGATGAACACACAAACACACACACCCACACTTCGTATACCTAAAGATAGAAAAATAAAAAAAGAAGCGTTCCAAGGCTTGTTCCGAGTGTAGCACCGAATCACGATCCAAGATTCAATACCAAGTGCCGGACCAAGAAAAAAGTTTGTTTTGTTCCTACTATCGGTATCCTCTTCTGTTTCGAGTACTATACGGTAAGTCTTTAATTTGATATCTCATTCAACAGGTGTACAGTAGCTACAGTGTAGTCTCTCCCTGTGTTATTCACAACGAGACAAAAAAATCTATTTCTCTCGATCTAACAATTCGCATCCTTGACACCAAACGTGTAATCTCCGTCACCCCCCAACACGTTCACACTTATTTCTAGCTCTATTAAGACAAGAACCCGAAGCTTATCATCTCCTAATTGTGTTTCTTACACACACCAATAAAACAAACCACCACCACCACACCAAGTTCGAAGAAGCCCAGTTCTGTTCTTAAATCTCTCTGACCCACGAAAGGAAGGACGGACTACCGAAAATTTCTACGATATCATCAAAAGTACCAGAGGAACGCCCAACAACAACAACAAGAAGAAGAAGAAGAAGATTAAAGAAACAAATATGAATTCCGTGTCGTCCGATCCCGTACAAGAACTTTATAAAGTAATTGCTTTATCATCAGCTACATCTGATGAAAAGAATGGTATAAAAAATTGTTTGAATTTAGTTCTCCTACAACAGGATTATAAATTAAATACAATTAAAGAGAATGTAATAGTAGCTTTAAATTTCGACTATGGTATAGGCGACACATCAACAGCTATGCCAATGTCAATGCCATCATCGGCATCAGCAGCAGCAGCAGGTACATCATCGGCAGCGGCAGCGGCGGCAGCAGCAGGTACAGCAGAATTATCATTACGACAACGTCATTATCATCGTGCATGTCATGATGATGCACCAAGTAATTATGATGCATTTAAGATTACTAAAAATGAAGAAGAGAGATACCGTAACACACACACAACGGGATCGGTATTATCAATTGATAGAATATCTGAATTATTAACTGGTTTAATTACTCAATCAACACCGATGTATATCCATAATGATTTTTTTCGAAGCGCTACTCAAATGAATCTCAAATACGATTTTCATTTTACGCGTGTTTTACGCGTGTTAACTTTTTTGAAATGAAAAAATTAAGTCCCGCGTGGTCAAAAAAGTTAACACGCGAAAAACACGCGTAAAATGAAAACCATATTTGAGATTCATTTCGAATAAATCTCAAATATGAGAATTAAAAATCATCATGGATATTGTATCAGAGATTAAATTATTACAATTTTCATATAAATTACCAAAAGGAAAAAGCGTATATATACGATTCCGTACAGATTTAAATGATGAATTTCGTAATAAATTACAAACAGGACGTCCAATGGTGACAGTTTTATTACGATTAATGCATGAGATTGCATCGTTACATGCATATAACTTTACGGCAGATAATGGTATAGTAAAACGTAAAGATTTTACTAATAGTAGTCATAGTAAAAAGGAAGATAACAAGAAGAAGAAGCAGGAGGAGGAAGAAAGTTGTTATGATATTATTACCCAAAATTTTAATACAAATTTAGCAAGATTTCGTGATATGAGACGATACAATAAATGTTTACGTGAATTTCAAGGCTGCATTGTAAATTGTCATCATAATGATGTTGATAGTTTTTTACAGGCGAATCCGAATTGGGTACGTATTACATCATGTTGTATGGTATTGTATTATGTTATCTTATTGTTTGTTTTTCGTACACTGTCAACTTTTCGATAAATCGATTCGATTCGGTTTGATTTGATTTGATTTGATTTGATTCTGTCTGTTATTCATTCTCTCCTCATTATCTAGTAAAACTTGTCTCTCACACACACTCTGATGGACTTTTTGTTCTTTTCTACGATTCGAACACAGAAATATAGATCCAATAATGCATTTAAAGACTATAATGATGACGATGGTCTTACGTGTGAATTATGTTGTAATGATGAGAGTAAGAATGATGATGCTGCAAGTTTCACCAACAACAACGACGACGGTGAGATCGAGAAGACTCCCATCATCAAGAAAACGGCAAACAGGAAAAAGAGAAAGAATAATGTACAAATAGAAGAAAAAGATACTAGTACTACTACTAGTACTACTACTACGACTCCCATCATCAAGGCAACGAACACGCAAAAGAGAAGAAAGAAGCAACATCAACAAGATGACAACAACAACGTAAAAGGAAAACCCGAATATAAAGAGAAGTCTACTGTTCGGAAATCGATGAAAGACAACGAGGTATTCGCCGCTGCTACTGTTGCTGCAATCGAAATTGTCGCCAGAACTAAGCGTCGTACGCGGCAGTTGCCGTCGTCTACTCAAAAAGGTCCACCCGTTGATGATAGTCCAAAACAAGACAAACCACAAGAAAAAATACCACGACCACCAGCAGCAATAACCGAATCATTTCATCCTAAGGTAGTTATGAATAAGAGATCTCAAATGATGGAGACTTTGATGAGAGCAAAAACTTCGAATGACAGAAAAAATCAGGAAAAAAACAAGCAAAGGAAAGAAAAACAAACTCTGGAAAAGGAAGAGAATAATGATAGCAAAACGATGAAAGTGGATCAAGAAAAAGAAAAAGTTGAGGCGAATTCTTCTGATGCTGCAATAACTGCCACCGCCGCTGCCGGCGGCGGTAGTGATCCCGCTTCTTCACACCAGAAACTGTCGACAACCAACAATGGTACTACTGATGACAAGGGTGATATTAAACAACAGCAAGAGAGCTCACATCAAGCGAACGAAGAATCGAACGGAGGAGGAAAAGGAAGAGGAGGAGCTATTAAGAAATTGAGAAGTAAACGTCAGCAACAACAGCATGAACAGGAGCATCCCAAAAATGCCACTGATGAAGATAAGAACAAAAACAAGAACAATAATGAACAAGCATCACTGCAAAGAGATCATCATCAAAAAGCAACGAACGAAAAAAAGAAACAGGAGCAAAAATTACAAGATGAGGCACAATCAAAAACTGCTGCTGTGGATGTAATCAATAATCCTCATCTCTCACCTTCTATGGACTCACTAGCGGCCGCGGTGGGTCCAATTAATAGTCCTCCTTTCTCGTCCTCCTTGGACTTACAAGTTGCTGCTGAGGGTGCAATCAATAATCCTCCTCTCTCGTCTTCCTTGAAACCACCTAGTTCCGTTCCCAGTAAAACAACAGCAGCGGCTATTCTTGGATTATTAGGATCACCAACAGCTAAGGCTGTGCTTGAATCATTAGGATCATCCGAGAAGGGAGCATCTGAGAAGCCATCCGGACCATCAGAATCACCAAAACCACCAATGAAGAAACGAAAAATGATAAGACGTCGTTCTGATTCGTCACCACCAACGAGGGCCGTTTAGTTATAAAATTAGTAGCGGCAGTATGGTCATCGGCATTGATTACCACCTTCATTACCACTACGATCATGCATGCAGTCGCAACCACCAAATAAAGAAATGGGGAAAGTAAACAAGAAAATAACAACAATGATATCAAGCGCGCGGGATCACAGATAAATATTTATGAAAATGACGAGTTTACATTATCCAGTATATCGTACTTATCGCCAATTTTCGTGATGCTACTTTATAGATTGATATCAACACTAACAGAAACTACATTTAAGAGAATGGATACTACACAAAACTGTATCAATTAAATATATGTCCCAAACAAGTAAATGTAGTAATAAGAAACTTTTTATCTTAAGGAAGCATTAAAAAAATAATAGAAACATAAGTTTCATTAAATGCATACTACGATTTCATATCTCCGTTAGATATACGTGTCTGGATTGTACATGTCGCAGCTACTCCTGCTCTTTCCTTCTTTCAGTCGTGGAAACTTTGCACAATTGAATTCAATCCCGGTCCACCACACAAAATTCTACTCTACCGTTGCTGATGCTGCAGCAGAAGAAGATGACAATGATACTGAAGAAAGTTCTTCGATACGTTTTAGTAGGATTGCATTTTGTATATGTAAATTGTGAAGCTGTTCCTCAATATAAGTAAGACTTGTACGCATCGAGGAGTAGTTCATTTGGAGCAAAAATAAAGCAAGCAGCGTAATCATCATTACAGCTACTGCCGTTCTTTCACCATACCAACCGTCAATACTCTTACTACTAACCATTGTCGGCAACGAGAGTATTGTGTTAATTATTCCACGAACGAGAGCACCGAAAATGTCTAATAGTACAGACAAACGAGACATTGCTAGTGTTACCTTCTCGTCCTCATCGTTTGCAGCAACGACGACTGAAGTCGAGGATGGCGACAAAAAAGTCAAATTATCATCTTGCTTTTCGGGTAGAATTTTCTCTTCGCTGGTTGTTACCGCACTCATCGTGTTCGACGACGGCGGTAATGATAATGCTCTACATTCTTCCTGAGATCGACGAGATGACATACTAGTTGTAGTTGTTGTTTGAATCGTGTTGTTCTCAAGAAGAAGTTGCCGCCGCTTTTGAATAGTTTGAGTATGTACTTTTGATTTCAAACCTACTTTCATCATTTTTTCATACCCAATAAACCATTTTTTTGTTTCACTAATAACATTCTTGGTAATTATACTTTTAAACATTGTTCGTTTCACAAAAACAACTCGAAATTTAACAGTCAAAGTCAGTGCTTCTTGAGGTACTAGTGCGGAATCGTATTTATCGTTGGTTGTCTTGTCGTTCTTGTTATTTGTCGAATTGGATAACTTTGATTGTGTTGATTCAATAATCCATCGATCTTCAACACGAAAACAATCACCCATAGGAACACTTTTACCAACCGTTGTTGTATTTGTTAATATTGCACCATAACTACCATACCTTTTCAGCGTTTGCAGTCGAAATGTTTCTGCTTCAGATGGTCCCATCAAGTTACCTGATATTGGATGCATAAACGTTATATTACGTTCTAATTCAGGAATACTATCGTTAATATTTTCTTTGTTACTTTCTTCATCTTCAGCATTAACGTGGTCATTACCGCCATCCTCACTACTCTTCATCTTTTTCTTCCTGGTCCATGAATCATATTTGACATTTTTATCACCAATATCTTTTATTTGATAGTTCTGAAGTGAAAAATGTGCATCATCTGAAAAGAATAAGTCGAACCAATTATCTAACGTGCATTGCTCGAGTACTGTCATTCCTACTGCAATTTTCCATTCACTGTCATCATTATTACTTTTACCTTCCTTCTTACGTTCCATCCATGCTTGTTGTACTGCGAGATCATTTTCCGTTGCCGCTACCGCTGCCGCTGCCTTTGATGATGATATCGCTGCTGCTGCTGCAGCTGCTACTTCTTCTTCTTGTATTTCTGTAATGGATATCGGGATATCTACATTGCCACGAGATGCGATATTATTCAACATTGCTATATCTATAGCCTTTTTTAAGTATTTCGTCGGTTCAGGAGTATTCAGTGTAGGAACGGTAGGAATTGTAGGGATACTCATTGTCCCCGTCCGTTGCCGTTGTGATCTTTGTCGTAGCTGTAATGGTTGCCGTAGATGCGAACGGCTATTATTGTTGATAGCGGCAGCGGTACCGATTGTATTGGTATCATTATTGGTATCATCATTGTTAGTAGTAGTATTCACAGGAGGACCAATATTACCGGCGGGCGTTTTTGGTAATCGACGTTGAGATATCATCATCCGCGGGGGTGACATCATCATCATTGATGTTGCAATTGAGTTCACGCTAGCCCCATTTTCAGTACTACCGAACAAACGTCGTGGTTGAGTTGCAGGATCATCATCACCATCATTGCCAGCAGCAGCAGCAGCAGCAGCAGTGTGATTACTGTTATTCATACCTTGTACTTGAGGAGTCTTCGTCATTGCTGGAGTCGCGGCAGTATCATCGGTATTCTCATGGGCACCACCAGTCAGAGGAACATCATAATATTCATCATCATCATTATCATCATTGCTATCCCCATCCCCATCACCATCATCACCAACAACTGATAAATGCAATGATCTCACGGGCGTCCCGCTACTCCCATGGCGAAGATGAGTAGTTGATTTTCTTATTGGTGTTTTTGAACTTTTCATCGATGTAGGAGTTGTGGCAACAAGTTGTGAATGTGCATCATCGTCATTACGATTGTCATCGTTATCGTCATCATCAAATGATCGCGGTGATGGAAGTGGAAGGCGAGGGGGTGTTGCTGTTGCTGTTGCAATTGTTGTCACTGCCATTGAAGTAGTAGTAGTAGTAGGAGTAGGAGTAGTAATACTTCTACTATTGAAGGATCGAAAAGTAGGCACCGATCGTGATCGTTGTTTTTCAGTTCGACCTCCTCCTCCTCCTTCTGAATAAGAATCATTATCATTATCGCTATCGGTATGATCAGCACCATCGTTATTATCATCATGAATAATTGCATCGATGCTGTCGTCATAGGACATACAACGTCCTCTATTTTGTTGTTGTTGTTGTTCTCTTTGCTTTGTTGTTTTATGTATTAATTTAAGAATTTGTTTCCGTGTAGTGGATTCAAATGATTTAAATATATATTTTTCCTGGTCGTACATTGTTATACGAATACTTGTCGTTTTATAAAATTCGGTCCGGGATATTTCCCGTAAAGGTAATATTAATCGTCGTTCGTATGGTATCGCACCTATCGGTCCAAATGCTTTCCCACGAAATAATATTGATTTTGTGGTGATATATAAATGCCCATATACTCTATTGTAAAAATAGGATGATCTTGGATCATAGGTTGTTTCATATGGTGAATTTCCAACTAAAATATAATCCCCATTATTTGTTGCTGATGTTGTTAATCCTCCTGCCACTCCCTTTTCATCACCAAAAATTGCAGCTAAAGTTGCTGATGCTGATGCTGATCCTGGTGTTAACTTTACAGTAGGAATATCATTGATCATGATATTGTTAATACTACTGGGACTGTTATTGTTATTGTTATTGTTGATGCTGTTGCTAATTCGATGATGTTGATTTGGAATTGTATTGGGTGTTTTCAGTATACTACTACCACTTGTATTTGTATCATTATAACTGTCAGAAATAGTACTAGTAGGACTCATTGGAACACTACTTGAAGCAACATATGCACCATAAGATCTAGCATCTTTTATTAGTTGTTGTTCGTCGTCGTCGTCGTTGTCGTTGTTGTTTTCATCATCATCATTTGTTTCTACAACGTCAACATCAACTTCAACTTTAACACCAACAACATCATTTCCCTTTTCTTCGCTGAATATTAGTTTTGAAAATTTATCCTCATCTTCATCTTCATCCTTATCTCCATCCTCATCTCCATCCTCTCCTACTGTGGCGGCGTAGGTATCAGCAGATATAGTAGCGGTATTAGTACTTTTAAGCTTAACGCAGTCGTAATCGTCTTTACCGTCTTTACCGTCAGCAACAGCAGCAGAAGGAGAAGGTGTAGAGACGCCGTCAGTGGTAGTAGTAGTAGTAGTAGTAGTAGTACTAGGGATATCATTCTCTTCGTCACCATTATTGTGGTGGTCACAACGACGGCGACGCTCCTCTTCCTCATCCTCCTTCTGCGTCCTGTTGTTTTGATTCTTCTTCTTTTTCTTCACATCCTCTTTTTCTTCCCACTGACCGTTGGTAGTATGGTATGCCCCTGTAAAAATATTGTTTTCATTACTATCGATTTCGGTGTTGTTGTTGTAGAACGTTTCATGATCATGATCATCGTCGTCGTTGTTGTTCTTTGAATGCTGCTGCTGCTGCTGCTGTCGTTGGCAGTTCCCTTTTCCTTCTTCACTTATTATTTCCGGTTCCTTTTCACCATCAGAACCAATCGTATCGTTATCGTTATCGTCATTGTTCATGTCATTGACATTATCATTGTCATCGTCTTCTTCCTTGTCCATGTTTTTTTTCTTCTTCTTTCCACATTCTTTCTGATTCGATTGTTGTTGTTGTTGTTGTTTTCGATTCATATCGACTTGATCCTCCTTTTCAGTTTCTTCTTTTTCTTCTTCTTCTGCTTCCGACGATAAAACTATTAAGGTAGCCATCGTGATGTGTCCTGTGTATCCTTCTTTATTGTTCCTTGTTGTTTCATTCTCTCTTTCCTTCCGAGAGAGAGAGAGAGAGAGAGATGACTATAGTCAATGGACCGCCTTTTAGCCCTTCACTTCACTTGTTGCGTGACGGTTGTTCTTCGCCTTGAGGGGTACTGTACTTCCTCCGTGCAACGTTGAATTCACAGTTGCTATCGTTTGAACATTTTGCGCGTAATTTAAACGTTCAACAACGAAATTTGCAAGGAGGATGAGGGAAACTTGTGACTTTAACCCTCTATTTTGTGAGTAAATCTAAATATTATAAGGTTTTAGCGTCCTTTTACACACGCTAAATTTTCAAACTATAGCGCACTTGGAAGTTAAGGGTGCACGGAGGAAGTATGTTTGTATTCTTGTCTGTCTTTATTGTTGTGTTTTGGCGTTCGTCGTGTACTGTACCGCACGACTTGATACTCCCTACAGTACAACTACGTACCCGCAGTTTGTTTTAAAACGGGGGCGACCAGTTTGGGGGGGGGATGTAATACAAATTATTATGGATTTTCATGACTACAGCCCCGTTAAAGCCCATAATTCACAGCAACGTGCCTACAAAACAAGAAACCCCGTGAAATCACGATTAGAAAGAGGCATGATTATTGACGATTTAATGAACAAAAAATAAAATAAAAAGCACAAAAGAAAAGTAAAAAGAATGCACAAGCAAGATGTGTAATCAACATCATTAAAAGAAGGAACCAGCAAGGAACCAAAAAAAAAAGAAATCTAGCTACTTGTGGATACAGACAACGAAGAAACAGAAAAGAAGAATACCGGACCGATTTTGATTTTGAACGACAGCAGCAACGCAAACAACAACTACAGTAATTGAATACGACGTAGAAAAGGGGGAGTCGATGCCAAATAGAAGAAAATTATTAAAATAAAATAAAAATAAGAATAAAATATCATGGGTTTATTTCGACGTCGAGGAGGTGGCGGTGGTGGTGGTGACGGCAATGGCGAAACTGAAGCACTAACTACTGTAACTGAAGAAGTACCACCAATACCTGACATTGATGATGCAATCACAGAAAAAGCACAAGAAATAATGAAAAGTAATTTAGAGATAATGAAAGAAATTGTGATGAAAATAAGGAATGAACCAGGATATGCCAAATCAATGTATATAAATTGTCCCAGATTACAGCATTTATTAGAACAAAATCCTGATTTACGTCCAGTCTTTGAAGATCCACGGTTAGTACGAATAAATTTTGAAACTGTCTATAAAGAGGCTGGTGGTATATTACCAGAAGATGATGATGCTGAAGGAGGCGTTGATGATGAGACGAAAAAAAAATCGTGGATATTATGGATTGCTAATTCACCATTTTTTAAGATATTAAAAGCATTATTACTGATCAAAAAATTAGTGGGTTGTATTGCCGGTGGTGGTATAGCCGCCATTGGTGGTATTATAGCATTTACGACAGATTGTTGTACCGATTGTTGTTGTGAGGATGCCTTAGAAGAGATTGAATTAGAGGACGATTTAGAAGACCTCGATGATTTAGCTGGTGGTGGTGGTTCATTAGATCCAAATGCACAAGCATTAAATCAAGCAGCCGATTATATGGAAGATCCGAATGTACAAGAACAAATGCAACGTTTATTAGAAGATCCTGATAATTTAGCAGATGCAATAGAAAATGATTCTGAATTACGTACATTACGTGATTCGAATCCATTATGTGCAGAATTAGTAAGTATAACAGAACATAGTAATACACATATTACTTGGTAGAAGTAGTAGGAGCAGGAGGAGGAGCAGGAGCATTGTTTTTTTTTTGTATCTGAAATTGCCGCCATATCACTTGAACACTAAACTCACCTTTAAAATTTCTTCCCCGCCTTTTCTCTGTATCTGAATTACACAACACAACCCCCCCCCCCCCCACCCCACCCTCCCACAAATAAAAATAATTAATAGATGCAAGATCCAGAAACAATGAGAATTCTTGTTGATCCTGATAATTTACGTGCATTAGGTGAGGCACCACAAATGATTGAATTAGATTTTGCGGATCCTAACGGATTTATACCAGAAGATGATTTTATTGATATTGAAATAGGTGATGATGCTGATTATGCTGCTCTTGATGTTGCTTACGATGGTGGTGGTGATTTTGATGCTGATGCAGAAGATGCAGAAGGATGGTACGTAAAAATATAGTAGCAGTAGTAATAGCAGCGACAGTGAGGACCTAGTCGAAAAAATAACACAAAAACATAAAGTGATTCGTTTTTTCCTACAACATTATATAAAAATAGCACAAAAAGTCTCACTCACTCATTCCTTTCTCTTTCCTCTTTTCTCTCTCTCTCTCTCTCTCTCTCTCTCTCTCTCTCTACACACACACACACACACACACAGGGAGGAGGATAATGATATGGATGGTGATGATGCCGAAGGCGATGAAGCCGAAGGTGATGAAGAAGAAGAGGAAGATGAAGGATGGGAAGAAGATATCGAAATGGAGGAAACTGAATTAGATGCTGATAATAATAATGCAGAGGCAGCGAAAGGTAAAGGTAAAGGTGGAAACAATAAGAAATCAGCTGCACAGGAGGCTGCAGCCAAGAAGGGTGGTATGGCAGGTGTCATTGCAAGTATTGGTGTTGCTGCAACCGATGTTATTGCATCACAAATTGTTGGACAAGTCTTTGGTGATATACCGCTTGGTGACTTAATGAGCGGCGGAGGTGGTGGTGATGATATCGATTTAGGTGGACTTGATAGTGCCGGCGATATGGTGAATGATGATATTGCTGATATCGCCGAAGATGGAGTGGATGAAGTTAAAGACGGTAAAGATGGCATGAAAGGTGGACCGCTACTTAGTCATGCGGAATTAGCAAGTGGTGATGATTCAATGTATGATGCTGATGGTCGTAAACGTGTAGCAGCCGGTGCAGGTGCAGCCGCCGGTGCAATGATGATTGGAGGTGTTGGTGCTGGTGCAATGTTACATGGAAGAAGAAAAGTCAGTAAAGACAATCTTGCTTTTCCAGAAGGTCATGAAGAAAATGACGAAAGTGACAGTGATGGTTTCGATAGTGTCAATAGCAATGAAAACTACGACGAATTCGACGACGAAGAGAATACAATGAAAAAAGATGACGAAGATGACGCCGATGACGACGATTATGACAAGAAGAAAAAGAAGAAACGGTTCGGATTCGGTGCTTTGAAAGATATTGCAGCCGCTACCGCAACAGCTGCAAAAGAAACATTGGCGTCTACCTTCTTAGGTGATGATGTTGCTGAAATGCTAGTAGAACGAATGGAAGAATCGGACAGCGACGAAGATGATGATGATGATGGTAAAAAGAAAAAAAGCAAGGGAAAAAAGAATAATGACGATGATATTGAGAGTGGTGATGAATTCGAAGATGAAGTCGAGAAGCCAAAATCTAAGAAACGAGGAGTATTTCGAGGAGGTAAAAGATAACGGCATTGCATAGTAGTTTAGTTCTTATCAAAGTACATGGTTTACTTATATTAATAATCATACATATATAACTTCTTTGGTTTACTAGAAGTGTTCTACCATACGTAAGGTTGAATAATGGAAGAATTGCTTTATAAGTGTCGGTACGCTGTCGAAATTGGGGGGGGGGGGGGGGACGTTATCCCCTCCCTCTTACTATCGAATGAAAGTTATTACGATGCGTTTTACATACGCTGTATATCAATGTTCTTTTCCTTTCTTGATAAACTACGGTTTGTTATAATATTAAATTTTGATGTTACTGGGAGAGAGAGTTTGTGCCTTTGACTGTAGTTATTTCAATTTATCTTATAGGAGAGGAGGAGAACATTCTGCTATAATCATCCTATACGTTGCTGTTGTTGTTGTTGCTTTTCTTTTTTCTTCTTTGTTTGCCGTCTTCGAATTCAGCAGCAGCAATTATTTTTCTCATATTCATATGACAATACAATCCATAGCAGGTAAGGAGAATAAGCAAGCAAATGGATAGAATATAACCAGCACGATTAAATGTTAATGCTGTTCCTAATTTTCCGTAATAAAAACTAACATCACGAACAGTTAATAGTATAACATCCAACGAGATTGTACCTAAATACACTCGAGATAATACCCGTATGTGTTGATTTTTTTCAACCTTATTTGATACAATCAATAGAATGGCAATTGTGCGCATCAATTGACCACATAAAAATGATATGCATGGAATCAATAACAATGCAAATATTGTTCCAGCCATCATATAAAGCTGTTTTTTTTAATGTGGAAAATATTTTTTAGGTGAGCAATATGTTATAATGATTGGTTTCTTTTTCATCTTGTAGTAGTACACGGCGGTACAGTACTGACGTATTTAAAATTGACTTACTTTATTGTTTGGCCAATGTTCAATATACCCCAAAAATAAATCATAAATACAGGTTAGTAATAACAGTAAATTAAATCCTACAATGATTGAGGCAATACTTTGATCATATACTATTGCATTCATGATAATAAGAGGTGGAAAACAAAAAATCACAACAGTCGAGAGGAAATGAATGAATTTAAAAGTATTAATGCTGCAATAATAATTGTTACCCCTGATGGTATTACCAGCAGTTCCACTACCACTACAGCTTCCATCTTCGACGATGCGGCTTCTATTATAGGATGAGATCCTTGGCGGTAACGAGGTCCGACTTCGGATAAGTTTCTCTTGTAATTGCTTCATCCTCACAGTCGGTGTTTTATAATATTGCTGTCTAGATGCTTATTAGTGTAGTACGGTACGATTACTGTGTACGTGGTAGGATTCTATCCACAGAGATGTCATGTCATGGCGATGCCTGCATGCATGCATCAGCGCACCAAGTTTCCCACAACGACGACGAGATAGTTCTTAATAGGATTATGGATTCCGGTTAATAAGGTATTTCGTGGAATTTTACGCGTGTTAACAAGCGTTAATTTGCAGATAAAAAGATAAAATTTCTGGAGATTCGAATAAAGATGAAGATTCGTAAAATAAATTAAGATTCGACGTCAATACATATTTCGAACCCAAGCACCAAAACAATCACTCACAAAAGAAGGAACGAAATTCTATTTGGGAAAGCAAACACCAAAGACTATATTAGGCCCAAATTGTTTAATGATCCCCTTTTTAAAACCTCGCTCCCCCAAATCAAGCCCTATCGTAGTATCGTTTTATTACCGTTACAATCACCGTAACTTTAGTTCACGAACCGAATGCAAATTTAAAAATATTTATGTGAAGCCTACCGGTATTGAGTATGCATGTTGTTTCTTGAATTCGAAACAACGAAGACAAGAACACTATTACTGTAGTAGATAGATGAGATCTCATCTTTAACCAAGCTGACTAACTGTCGGAATCAATAACAGGTGTTACACGATAGATAATACAATAATGGTGTCGTCAAATAAATCATCATCATGTTTGATGAGGATGATTCTTCCTTTTTTTTGCTTTATAACGATAGTTGCTGCTACTAATCTCCGATCAGTATCGGGAAGAAAAATTGGAGCTGAACCAGTAGTTGAACCAGTTGTACAATACGGAACACAATGTTCATTTGCAATAACTGGTCCTAAATTAGATGGTTGTGGAACAGGTACAAATGCAGATCCCGTGTTAATAAAACAACGCCAACAATTTTATAATGAATATATGAATGGTTGTTATCAACATTATAATAAAGATGATTGTATAGACGAAGAATTGACACGATTAGAAATGAATCAACGACAACCCCAATCAATGGTCAATATGACGACTACCGGATATATGAAAACAACAGCACCAGCGTCACTAATGAAATTATTAACAAAATTTTGGGAACAAAATAAAGAGGAAAAAGAGATGGAAGAATGGGGTGAAGGATCAATATATACTGTAAGTTGCTTTGAGTTGCAAGTTGAAGTTGAAAGTGTTTTAGTACGGTATCGAATTATTGTTTGATTCGATTCGTGAAAAAAAAGATGTGTGTTGATAGTGTGTGTTGTGTTGTGTTGGCGGGGGAGGGGCGGTGAATAGTGTAGCGCATTGAAAATATTAAATAAAGCTACGACCTATTCGATGCGTAGAAGTGAGGTGCAACGCCTCACAATGCCCAGCCATGTGTTGATCGATCGATCAATCAATCAATCAATCAATCAAGCAACGCACATGAACATCTTGCTATAGTCGCGTCATCTAACAACTTCCTTTATGTCGTATCTTTTTCTCATTCTTCTTTTCTTAATATCATAACACAAAACAACAACAACAACAACACAATATATACCAAAACTAGAATCATTGGAAATCACCAACCCATATGGTTAATGTTGGTGATGAATATTTGGAAGGTGGTGGCAAAACATTAAAAAAAGCTATATGGGATGCAGCTGTAACAGGTATGGAAGAATGGACGGGTGGAGTAGCTAAATTACGTCCTGTATCATTATATGGTATACGTGAATATACAGAAGGTGCAGTATTATCACCCCATGTGGATCGTGTACCATTAGTTAGTAGTGGTATTGTGAATGTTGCACAAGATGTGGATGAAGATTGGCCATTAGAAGTATATGATAGAAATGGTCATGCTGTTAATATAACAATGAAACCAGGTGATATGATATTATATGAAAGTCATTCATTGATACATGGTCGGCCATTCCCATTAAAGGGCAGATATTATGCAAATGTATTTATACACTTTGAACCATTTGAGGGATGGGATATTAATGCAGCAAATGATGCAGGTGATAATGATAAAACAAAAACAAAACCAAAATTAGGTGATAATAATGGTGATTTACCACCCTATATATTACCTGGATCACCAGAAGAAGCACATTTTCGCAGAACAAATCCAAATGGATGGTCAAAATATTTTGCAGAAGGTGAAGAACCACCTGTTACACGATATGCTGCGGATGGTTTATTACAAAAAATAAAAGATTTGTATTTAGTCGATCCAAGACTTATGTGGTTTGCGGATGAGAACGGATGGACACCATTGCATGAGGCATGCCGGGCTGGACATTTAAATATTGTACAATTTTTAATTGATAAGGGTGCTGGTGTGAATGATATAACTGGTGTAAGTGTAGTGCTTGTTTGTTTGTTTGTTTGTGTGGTTGTTTTTCGTTTGATGTCACATGAATTCGATTCTAAGGATCATTTCTTTCTTTATTCTCTCCTCTCTATCATCCTCAATAAAATAAACTTACAGGATGGTTTAACAGCATTACGTATTGCAATAAATTATCTTGGAACGAATAATGATATAACAAAATTATTAGTTGGATTGGATGCAGAAGATAAAGGTGAATCAGAACTTGATGATGCATTCGATGCAGAACATGATGATGAATATGATGATGATGATGATGATGGCAATAACGATGAAGATGGAGATGGAAACACCCTTGCTGAAGATGACGACGAAGAACTTTAAATTTGAAAGAAAAAGTAATACATAATACATAATACTACACGAATGAATGATGAACAAAAGATAGAAAAATCATTATATAAGTTCAAGCTGTGAAAGCTTTCACCAGACATCAAGAATAAATATGAAATAAGAATGTTTTATTTGTTATGAACAATGTACAAGGTGTCATGAGCATTAGTTATTCTGTATGTCCTACTAATCAAAACGATCTCTCCTGTAAAAAAATGTTTATCGTAACAGTAGGACTAGTATCTCTTCTTCTTTCATCATTGTAGACTCTGCTAATCTTTCACCGTTCTGATATATGAAAGGGTAATTAGATCTTTGGTGTATTTCCTCACATCAGCTTTTGACATTGCCATGCATGTTGATACAATTGGCTGAATACCACAGAAGAGGTAACCGATGCAAATTAAGTTGCCGTAGTTGTCGTTTGATGCTCCCATAACTACTAGAAACATTCCTGGAGCCCACAACACATAAAAAATAACAAGTATACGAAAAAAGTACCATACCTGAAAATAAATAGTAGAGGTCAACGTTATTTGTGAGTGTCTTTATTTTTGTTTGTTAATGAAAACACTATAAAAGCAACTTGTGGAGAATATATTACGAATGAACCAGCAATGCCTCACCAATTGTTTCATCCTTCCTGTCGCAGATGGCATGTAACCACAACACCAGATTGTGATCCATACATAACTAAAAAATACAATCGGGAGAGTGTATGTTACTGTCAGGCTCAAGTAAAAGTTCACATTATTTAAATAGACAAATCTGTCACCATCGCCCTGTTCAAGTGACTTATTCGATGTTTGGCCAATGAAATAGTGCATGATAAAAACAAGAATGGCGAATAAGTATACAAATGCTGCTTGTAACGATACCTTGACCAAACTTGGTGGATCACATCGTGTTGCATTATAGGAACTTCGAAGTAGAATTAGTACTTCATAAGATATAACACAATTTAAGTACTTAAAAGAAAAGAAAGAAAGAAAAAAAAATAGAACATAATAGTATGTTGATGAGCATTTTTTACTAGAAAATTTTATAGTAGGACGTTTCGCACAGGAAGAAAAAATAAAGGTGAAACGGCAACAGTATCTTTACCAAATTCGCTGCTGTACATGCCATCGCAAACGCAAGTGCAAAAGAATGATTTCTCCACTGAAAAATAAACACAGCATTCAAAGTGGGGTTATATTTCTGATTGGCAACAGTACTGTACATTCCAAGCATAAAGATATTGAGAATCATATCAGGAATAGCCAGATAAACTAGATACAAATTGTAGCCACTAAAGGGCAGATCTGTGGATGACTGCATCGTTCCTTGTGTTCTACGTATATTGGTACCTGTGATTTGGTTTGTATTTGTCGGGCTGTTTACACTTGTATGGGTATTTACCGATTCGCGCTTTTTCCTTACATGCAACCACAAAGGAATCAATAAAGCAGTAATCAATAGTATGCAACTAATCACTGCGACTGTGGAAAAAGCAATTTGGGGGTAAACTGTTCTTCTGAATGTATTATCCTCAATAAAAGGCGGTTTCTTAGATCCTGTCTTACAGCATTCGTAGTGGTGAAAATAATAAATACCAAGATAATTCTTTATAATGGTATTTCTTGGAAATTGAAAGTCACTATAGATACCTTTATTATTGCAGAACATTGGTCTAATGCGGCCATATAAGTTCCCGCCGGCTACTGATTTTATGTACGATTCATCACTAAATGGCACGCATTCTGTATCTAGTAGGAAGTTGGCTGTATCATTGTTTGTGTGCTCAATGATAGAATCACAGCACATAAACGATTCCACCACACGATTAAAATGCGTCATTTCACGGGGATATTGTTGGTTTTCATCTTCACAAACCATTGTGCTGCTACTCCTGCTGCTACTATTGTTTATAGTAATATCTGTTACTGCTGCACTATTAGCGTCATTTAATACAGGATATGGATCTGAGCAATGTCGACTGACGTTGATATCGAGTAGTAGACTCGGTGGGCAGCATGTAAAGTACCTATAGGAAATGCCACCGCATTCAATCTTTCCACAACCAGCCGTGAATGTGCCCAATTTATATACCTTATGGTTTATACTTGGTTCTGCATCCACTACACGAGGAATATATCCATGAGAACACATCATAGGAGATGCAATGTCGTCAGCATAACAAATCGGCGAATATCCAAACTGATCGATCAAAGCATGAGAGAAAGAGACGCATTTACTTTCGTCACATTTAGCATCATCCGATAATGTTGCTACTACTACTTCGCTGTTGTTCGATGACATCGCCACCGCTTCGTCGCTTGACATGATGATCTGATACTAGTAGTTCGATAGTAGCGATGGAATATTGTAATTATCCCTCGATTACTTTTCGTCAACAAATATTGAACTGACGCTTTTTGTTCCATTCTGTTCTGATACAGTAATACTGCAAAGACGCAACAGCAATACCGGTACTATTGCGAACGTAAATAATAAACAAGTATGCAATAAACTAATACACGTAACGTTGAAGTTTGTGTTTTGTGACGCGTATGATATGAGAGCGCATGAGAAGCGCATGAAAGATCGAATGCGATAAATAATGAAGAAGATATCGAAGAATCGAAGAATCGTAGCGCGCGTTGTAAATCTTCAATCTGTTGCCTGACTGAGAACTGAACAAAACACGTGCGCGTGCGCAACTGGATTTTCAAGAATTTTCCTTTATGTCATGATTCCCATGGATACAATACGAAACACAACACTACGCTAGATTAAGACGCGTAAACGCACAAGAAAACAAGGACGTCGTCGACAAGAACACAAGAACACATACATTGTTGTAGTCTAATTGTTCGCTCCGTGATCCCGTGATAGTTAATTACAGCAGTCTACTTAGTAACCATGAATGTCTTCTTCCCTATGCTTGTCTACCTTATCCTATCTAGCATCGGCATGCTGCATCAGCGCCATTCTTCCTTTGTCGTCGTCGCAGCAGTAGCAGCGGAAGAAGAAGAAGAGGCAGGCGCACCCTTGATGTGTTATCTGGATGATTCGGATAAATGTCCCGACTCGTACAGTGAACAAAGTACCAACGAAGAACAAGGAATCACCTACTGTTATAATGGTACCGTCGAACCTAATTCTTGGGTCGAAGGGAACACACCAACCATTACCGTCGGGGGCACACCGACGAACTTTAATACCCTTGGTAATTGCGATGCTGTCGTAACCGAAGATGGTGGTACTACTACAAGTTCTGCTGCTAGTGGTGGTGGTGGTGGTCCTACTTCTGCTTCTTCGAAGGTTGTTTATTTCGTTACACAATTTCTATTCCTATTGGTATTGCGCGTTTAAAATGAAATAAACAATAATACACGCATTTTACGTGAAAACTAAACGAAAAAATATGAATTTATGAGGAAAACTACTACTTTGTGGGGTATGGGGTGTCTAATAAATCGAAGAGAACATGGTCAAAGTGTTAGTAACATCAAAGTCTATTCTGTTAAATATAGGGAAGAAGATTGTGTATTAACTTTGACGTACTTTTTGCTTCAGGAGTGTACTGATACTGATTTAGTAGAGACTGAAATTAACCATTAAAAATTGAGATTTAACTAGTGAAAAACAAGCGCAATTTTTGGCCAAAAATACTGCTTGCTTACCAGTAGATTTTTTCCAGTATAACGGGGGAAATTTTACTCTAAATATACTTCATCTTGTTCAAATTTTTTAAGAGCTATCTGTCTATATTTATAGTTTGATCAGAAGCCCTTATATTTATTGATTTATTAGCCTACCGTACTGCCACTACTGGTACAAATTTTGAAAAATGGAATAAAATGAACCAGGAAACAACTGCGTGCTTTTTTCATTTTATCGCGCTTTCTAAATTCTGTCCCCGTTTCTAAATATTCTTTTTCTTGACATCACATTATCACAACAGCATCAGCACATCATAATAACTTGCGAACACAAGAAGACATTTGACAATGATGGTACTTGGCCTGTAACAGAGATCTTGTGGCATGTTAATTTATATTATAGTTGAGAAACTATTACCAGATGAGATCTCCCAAGTGAAATGGATCTTTATCAATAGGATGCAATGAAGTAGACGTTCGACGGCATTGCTTTTGGTGGTCTGATGATACCATTATTACAACAACCAATCGATCAGTCGATTAATCAACCTATCAATCAATTGATCGATAGAAAATAAACAATGAACTTAAAATTAATCAAAGATATAGGAATAATGTGAGGGGAATGATTATGGAGACGTTGGTCCACCCAACAGCGGCATGGAGGTGCGGTAATTATTAGTGGGATCGTGGGACGATGCGACTCCACGAATCCATTACCATTTTTTTTACTACCAATTAGTAATAATTAATCTTTCTTCTAATAATTGTTTATAGGATGTAACATTATAAAATAAACGTTCTGTATCAATCCAACAAAATGATTTTTCATCATATACCATTTTATCAAATTGTTTTTTATGTTCTTCTATTCTAATAATTCTTTTTCTATTATTGGTCTTCTTGATCGATGTTGATGACTTATTATTACTACTATTCAAATTCAAATTATCAGAATCAAAATCAAAATTATTATAAATTAACTCTTCAAATTGTAACGATTTTTTTAAAATACTTGTAATTCATTTTTTGGTGGACAAATTAATGGTAAACTGTTCATTATCATTGCTGATGATATTATTAGTGTTGTTGCCGTTGTTGTTGGTGGTGGTGTTGTTATATTAGTTCCTGTAGTAGTTGTGGTTGTAGTTGCAGTTGCAGTATAATCATCGTCATTATTATTATTACTACTTTCAAGTAGTACTAATATCTTATGATGATATTCTGCTAAATTACGTCGTAATTGTGATCGTGATAATGATGTTGTTTTTGTTTTTGCAGCAGTAGCAGCAGTATGATCCTGCTCATCTCCATCCCCCTCCCCATCATCACTACTACTACTACTACTATCACTACTACTACTATCAATGATAAAATTTCGTTGTACTGCTTCCATTAATATATCATCATAGATCACACTAATAATGATCGTTTATTAAAAATTTCAATTTCTTGATTGGAACGATTTTTACTATAGGTACAGGTATTTGGTGTACGATCCATACCTAATATAGTACAATAAAATTCGGTGGTGATACTATTATATATATTGATTTGATCTGTTCGTTCTGATTGTTGAAAATAATTTAATATTTTCATACCACCACCATCATCACCGTTATTATTGAAACCTGGTTTACCAATTAATGGTTGTATATATGGAATTATACTATCTATATTATGCATAGTTTCTATATCACCATTATGATTCATAGTTCTTTCATAACCATAAAATTCATGATCCGTGTCCCCTTCATTATTATTTCCTACTTCATCCTTTTCTTTTCTTTGTATTAAATCCCAGAATAATCATTCCATATATTTCTACAACGACGATTCATTAGATTTGGTGGTAGTTCCTGTTGTTCCTTTTCTTGTTGTATGTCATCATTGTTTTTTGGATATAATAATAGTCCTCCATTTCTACTTAATGTCGATAAACATCCAGGTGAATTACCAGTAATTTGACGATATGTCGATGGTAACCATTGTATATATCGTCGATAGGCACCCACTACCAAAAATTCCTCATAATATAAATAATCGACAAATATACTTCGTAATGCTTCTAGATGTTGTATCCCAACCGAGGAAGACCAATCCGTACTCATATACATTTCATCGGAATCAATTAAACTATATTCTGGTGTCATCCTACTACTAGTATTTATATTATTATTTTGCCAACAATCTAATAATAATGAAGTTATAATATCTTTATTCTTTTCATCATTTTGTTGTTGCTGGTTCATTCTTCTTAATTTGAATTTTTTCATTATAGATATTCATCATACATACTTTAATTCGTGTAAATTCTTGATTCCGTATCTGATTAGTTTTCCAATTTCTACCAATATATATCACATTATCTTGAAATAGTGATTTGGTATAATTCCAATTTAATCCACTATCTTTTTGAAAGGATGTGGTACCTGTTTTATGTGGACCAATATGCATCACAAAAAATTTCGATTTGTTATTCTTAGATTTAGAATTATGTTTCAATGATTCAACTGTTACGAATGATGGTCCGTTGTTGTTGTCGTTGTCGTTGTTGTTGGTGTCCACCACCGCGGCTGTACCTGTCGTCGTCGCACTAAAAATACCCCTACCATAATGAAGAAAAAAGTAGGAAGAATAATGAAACCTAGTAGTATTCTAAGCTTTCTATTCATTGTCATTGTCATTGTCACAGCTTCTTCTTTATTCAACGTCGACGTCGACTTCGCGACGACAACGAATTTCTTCTTTATTATTCTTGTTAAAGCTACGAATTCATCATCGACATCGCCATCGTCATCGTCATCGTCATCGTCATCATTGCAGTACTCATCCGTCGTAATCATACTGTTACTTGTAGTAGTAGGCCACGAAGATTCTTGATTCTTCATCATTCTTGTCATTTATTTATTTCTCTCTGGTAATAGCTAGTTGAATTTCAGTTAAATCTATACAGTACTGGGCGCAATACAATTAATTGTTCTGTGTTTTTTGTTGTCTTTTTGTCTTTTTGTCGTTCTCTCTGCCTCTTTCTCTTTGTCGTTGTTGTTTTACAAGTTCTAGTATGGCTGTTTATTATTGCTTGTGGCTTTTGAAGATAGAAGAATCCTTTTGAAAATGGCATACAATGTAGCAAGGATGACTATTAAAACTCTAGTCGCAAAAGCAAAAAAGCCTTAAAAAGAAATACTTCTTCTCATACTGCCTATAGGAATACTTCGTATGAACATACCCCTTAATAATATACATTCATACCATGATAATATGATCATACAGTCCTAATATACTATTAATACACTATCATAATATGAGCCTACTAGTACGTGCAGGAAAATGCATGCGATGAGAAGGAATATTTGATTGTTTCGCACCGAACTATTGGAGCGTAAGGAAGTAAATAAGATGACATATATACAGTTGTATTATGGGCGTTTGTTGACCTAAAATAGCTTGTGTATGCATACCAATCCACGATCTGACATCGTGCTCGAACTCACAGACGAGTAAGAAAAAGTAGTATTGTACTTCTACTTATTGACACCAAAGCGCCTGCGAATTAATTAGGCATTGAAGATTCCCGCTGACAAAAAGTGCCATAATTTTGAATCAGCGACGGCATGCAGCATGGTATTACCTACTTGGATTTTCTGGTCAACGATACTACTGCTGCTACTAGATTATAGAACCAGCGCTGCTACTAGTAGTACAGCATTTTGTGTCCGAGCCACACAGACCATCACCAGTAGTAGGACCAGTCGTAGTGTCACCAGAACAGATACTACAAGTCTATTCACTATTAAAAGTAACGGCGGTAATACTAGAAGATCATACTACTACCCCTCCAGAATAGAAGAATGGGATACCCATCACGTGGAATCCTGGCTGAAAAGTCTTGGATACCAGAAATATGTGACGGGATTTGCGGCGGATTTCAGAGGAGTTGGCGTCGATGGCAACCGTCTGGTCTACCTCGGAACACCTGATCAGCTGGATCATATCGAGTATCAGTTGGAATTGTTGGGAGTGGACGATGGGGAGGATCAAATTATCTTGGGGCGTGCCATTGTGGTACTGGTGGCGGACGATGAGTTGGTAGAGAATATGAGTCTGAATAATGTCTGCTATAATCCTGACTATGATGATAGTCAAGTTTTAGATAAGGATGATGATGGTGCCAATTACCAAATCTGAATGACAACGTATTTCTATATATCACATGTGCAATGCAATATTTGCTCAAATATCGTGTAAATGATAGCTATCAGGGAACCACTGCCATTACAAAGCATTAGATAAGCATACAGTAGGGTCCACCATGGGTATGCAACAACGAAAGAGGATATGCTTGTGTCAGACATGATGAGTGGGCAAGAGAAGAAGATAGAGAATCAATTGTGGTCTGTTGTGGAAAAAATGGTCCATCATAATCTCCTATTTATGATGAATCTCTTCCTTGGAATGTAGAAGCGAAGCACTCGTAGTTCTTGCAAATAAATAAAAATAAAATATATTAAACCATAAAACAAAAATTTCTATTCTTTCTATCTAGTAGAAACATAGACTGTACAAAATCCAAAATTGAATGACGATATACTATATAGAATACAGTCGGATTTATACGAAAACTGTCATTTCTTCTAAATCATCTAACGAAATATCAAGTACACCCAGCAGAACTTCAGGATTTTCCGCGAAATACCCATTAAGGTTTCCAAGAGCTTCGTTCATCTGCTTGCGGACCTGATCGCATAAATTGGCAGAGATAATCTCGGCAAATCGGTCACCGAAACCATCAACTATTTTGTTTAGAAGCCAATCAGCACCGGTATCATGAACTTCGAGTTTTACCTGTTCCAATGAGACGTCCAACTCGCGCAACTGTAATACAGGTACAGGTGCGCTGCTGTTGTTCCCAGGATGTTGAACAAATCCCTTCACACATTCCACCCGAAACTTAACTAAACATTACGTACCAAATACTACCGGTACCCTCAAATGCTGGATCAAAAACAGTTTTCTTGCTTTCGTGCTTTTCTATGCGAAATAGAAAATTTTCAAGATTGAATGTAAGCTTTTTGATTTCCAGGTAGAGAACCGTTGGATCTACACGAGGATTGAAACGATGTCGAAGCGGCTCGCATAATTCGTCCGCTGAGGGTATTTTAGACATTTGCCAAGAATCGGTCCCTGTCGATTTTGTGGTGTGACGGTCGTCTTCAGTCTCACTCGTAGTAACGTGATCGGTGCCTTCTTCGTGAGTTTTGTGGAGTTCAATTTGATAAGAAACGTCCCGAATCGCAATTTCAAGTAACTCGTCATCGTCGATCTCGAGATTCCGCCATAGATCTATGGCACAATTCAATACACACGATACAGGAAGGTTGTCAAGAGCCGACGCTGCATATCTATCGGATGGTGGATTATTTATACCTCCAACGCCGACCTTCCAGCAGCCGTCATGCTGTGCATTCAAAATAATCTTCTTGATAACATCGAGTATTGATGTTTCTTTTACAACACCATCCGATGGCATCGATCGAATAAAAGCATCAGTAGTATTAGAACCACTTGATGGTGTATCTAAATCACTCGAGCTCGAGACCGCGGGAAAGAAGACAGAGTCCCCTCCCATTACTATTATAAAATAAACGATAAGCAAACACAAACAAACGGTTGTTGTGAGTCGTTCGAAAAAAAGGTTGTAACAAACGAGATAGAGTACATATCATACGACATGAAACATACCTTGACATGTTAAGTTTTCTCTCTGTTTTTATGAACCGAAATACATATATTAAAAAATAGAAAGGAGAATTTAGATTTATTAAATAAACATCACTAACACACAAAAAGATGATAAAGTCTCAGATAAGCAACGTACCTTGATTATCAATTCTGTCAGCGATAAATCTCCTCCATCGGCACCTCGACAAGTTAGAGTCCATCCCTCGCCTAGGTCTCGTTTTTCTACAGGAATAGACATTTTTGGGAGATAGTCAAGAAAACGTTCCACTGCAATAGTAGCTTTTTCCTTAATAAATTCTCGAAGCATTTCTTCATCTTCTAAAGCAATAGATGCTTCCTTCACAAATTCGGCGACATTAATATCATCAACAAGATTCAGTATATCATCATCAATGCTGCATTGTGAAAGGAATGATGAGAAACAAAATTAGAAAGAAAGTTCGAATAAAGCAACAACGAAGGGGGGTGCACTTTCATAGCTTACCTTGGATAGTACGGTAGTACGACCATCGTCTCTTTGATGTCACGAGAAATAGATTCCAATGCAAGGATAAGCTTCATGTCCAAGTCATGAATAATCTCAGCAGCATCCTCTTCCATCAAAAAGTCGAGCCAATCTTTGGTAAGATCCCCCTTATCGATCTTGTGGAACTGTGATACACAGAGAGAAAACAAACTTGAAAGAGGAGAAACGTAGGCCTTCGCGTCTTCCGGCAATTTCGAAACAGCCCAGGAAAACTCTTCGTCTGCCGCATCGAGTAGTGGGATCCAAAGTTTTCCAGCAATAGTGAAATCTTTTAACATACGGAACCGTCGTAGTGTCTGAAAGTTCGAGCAATGAATGGTTAACATCCTAGATGCCAATTCCTCTTTCGCAAAGGCACGAACGAAGATTCTTTCTAAAATATCAAGAACCCAATCTTGAAGGAACAAATTAAGCATAGCCTTGCGTGGGGCTGCTACTAATTGAATAGCCAACAAGAACTGCGCGAGTTTCTCGTTGGTGCGATCAGCGGCACTAGTGCTTCGAGATGTGGCGGAAGAAAAATGACTGTACAAGAATTGAGCCGTTTTATGGTAATGTTCGCGACTCTGTTCGTCAATGATCTTTGCTTGAACCATCGCAGACTCGATTTGTTCAGCGCATCGACCCCAATCACCTTGTTCCATTGCCAGAAAGAGTGCATCGTCTTGTACAATGAAGTCTACAAAACGTAAAAGTCTGACCTTAGCTCGTCTACCGTGCCGCTCCATTCTCTCTGTGTGAAGGGAGGGGGGGGGGGGGGGGGTAAAGAAAAAAAATAGAGTTAATAGGAAATAAAGAAATAGATACTGTACGAGATTCATGGAATTGAAAATTATATCAACAAACTCAAGATATTCCTTCGCTATTCGAGATCCAGAGATTGTATAATGAAAGGTTGCGTTTGTTGTTCCTCAATCCTTCTTTTGTCAGAAAGAGATAACAGTTGTATCTTCGAATTAATCGCACGCTACGGTCATTAAAAATGAATTAGATCATAAAGTATCTATGCGAAGTACGTACCTGCAATTCCTTCTCCAATTCTCTTCAAGCGATCTTTAACAGGACCGAAGACGCTAACAATTTCACACCACGCAGACCTCCATACCTCAAGTGAATCGTGGTTCATGTTCTTCTGCTGTACTTTTATTACCGTTTTTACAAATAGAAGAAACTCGTGACATATAGACAACGCAATCTTAAAGTTTGGTTCATCTGCGCTACCAGCTTGAGCGATCGTAACAGTTCTCGTTAATGTTCGTAGCGCAGCAAATGCACGAGCGTAGTTTTTATCACTACGTCGACGCCGGCGGGGAGTACACTGAACCTCAACCTCGATCCCTTCGACGGGTGGATAGTTTTCAAGAGGATCGTCATTTTTGGAAGAAGATTCTTTAAAAATATCGAATATGTTGTTCATTAACCAAAATCCAGAGTCAGATTTTTCACCATCTACTCCCGTCCTGGACGATGCGCTTTTGCTATACTGCGACTGTGATTTACTGCTATCAGTTGCGTAAATAACAAAACTAGCATCGAGATTGATATTGTCGTCATTATCTCTGTCCGTATCCGAGGATGATGATGATCCGCCATTGGGTGCATCCAGTTGATTTAAAAAATGCACACAAGACTGGATAAATTCATTCATACCATCATCGAATTCGTCCCCATCTTCTTCGATCGCTCTTAGAAAACTCTTCCATAATATATTGAAATGTCTTGAAAATTCTCCCCACGCTTTGTTATTGTTTTCTTCTGCATTATTAGACCTTTTATCGTGCAATTCTTTATAACGATCGATTTGAAGTTGATACTGTGCCGCAGCACGGATATGCTCTATTATTGGTATGTATTGTGCACTTTCACACGACAGGATGTCACTTTTTTTTAGTTCCAATACCTGGCGGTAATGTCGTCCTTCCTCGGCAATAGAAACGAAGTAACGACCAAATCGGAAATCCGTTCCTCCGCTTGTGTATGCGACGACCGTACCACGTCCTATAGATGTCGTAACATCAAACCCAATGGCTGCCTCCATGGTAGCATGGATCGAATCTCTTCGTAGATACGCACATGCTGATCCAGATCCACGCCGTTGCCATAGAGAACGGACAAGATGCATATCGTCTTCGACACGCCATCCGACCAATACACCTAATCCGAAACTGGTAGCAACACATGTACCAACGGGTAATTTGGAATGTTTTGGCATATATCTTGGACCCCATTCATCCATAATCCGGACCGTCATAAGTGCAAAGTTACCATTCCGTAGAAAGCATTTATCAAGATTGACTGTTATTGTAAGACAATTCGTTCCTCTATGTCCACTCCGTGGCATATTATTCTTTTCGTAAACACAAATACGTTTACTACTAACAACCGTTCCCATTTGAAATCTTGATTTTCGTAATTTACGTGACGAAGTTTTTTTTTGTTTCGGTCTACCCGAATGGATTGGCGGTTGGATTGGTATTATTGGCACGGCAATCTTTACACCTGGTAATAGTAAGGATCGTCGGTTTGATAGTTTAGGAGATGACACCTGTTTGATTAAAACCGTCCTATGATCATTCTTGTTAGGAACGATCATTTCCATACAAGGGTTCAAAACGGACTCGATACTGCTACGTCGACGCTGGTAGTGGTGGTGTTGAACTATCTTAGTCGTCGTCGTCGTAGATGTCTTTGATGCCAATTCACTGCCGTTTATGAATTGTTCTTCCCTCCGTCCTTCGTGGGATGGGTCGATGATGCGACCATCATCCGTTCTATCGCCGTTGTGCGATAATGAAGCAACATCAAGATCCTCGTTTCTCGATAGTGCATGATTTTGATTGTTGCTACTATTATTGTTATCATGATCCTTGCTATTGTTGTTTTCGTTTTGTTGCTTCTTCCGACGAATCAATCTCGATGTTTTTGATGATAAAGATGATGACCGTGGGGGTGATGAAGGAAGAATCGAAGTACGAGGGAGTTGATGTTGTTGTTGTCGACTATGTGGACTACCTGTGGTGTCAGCAGTCGCACAAGAATGAGTAGGAGAAAGAGCTGCAGCCGCAGATGTCCACATAGGATGTACCGGTACGGTGTTACCGTACGAATCGTGATGATAATGCTGATGTTGTCCTTCTTCATTATTGCTACTGTTACTGTTATTGTTATTGTTATTGTTATTGACATTTTCGTCATCATCATCATCATCATCATCATCTAAAGCTAACAATATACCCAAGTTGTCGTCATCAATATTATCAGCACTATCTTCTTCCAGATAGTAGGTTTCATTATTTTCGCTGTTGTCATTATTGTTGTATGTTGATTGCATTGTTGATGATGATGATGGGGTGATACCATCAATTAGTAGCAGGTCTTTTATTAATTTGTTCTTCTTTTTATCTTTTTCTGTTGTCATCGCTTCTTCAACACGTTCCTTAAGCGTACTAATTTTTTCAACAGTATCCTGTGATGCCATAGCCTTTTGTACAGCTGCACTACCTAGTAATTTCATTCCTATTTTGGTACCAACATCCATCCAATTCATATCAGTTGTTGTACCATCCGATTCAGTATCGAATGATTTTGATCCACAGTCATCGCTATCAATCGTACCAACACCATTACTAATATTATTATTAGTGTTGTTGTTGTTGTTGCTGTTATTCGCGACAACGTTGCTCCTACTGTTCTTCTTCTTCTGCGTAGGTAATGCATTATTCTCGTCGTGGACATAATCAGGATCATCAAAGGAATCAGTACCTTCAAAAATTGCTTGTAGCCTTAAGGAAAAACCGGTAACTTCATCGAATTGATTATTAAGATTATCTGGATCAATAATGCTGCCATTACTAGCGGTGTTGTTATTGTTATTGTTATTGCTAACTGAATCCAGTACAAATTTTTGACGAAAGTTTTCATAAGAAGAAATACAGGAATAATCGTACTGGTCTTGTTGTGGTAACCTCTGCCTTATTATGTCGCTATCGTCATGGTCATGGTCATCATCGTTGTTGTCATTGTCATTGACGGATTTTGATGAAATTGCTGCTAACAAAGATGCTGATGATGAGGAAGCGGGTGCTGTTGATGTTCCTTCACTAGTAGTAGTGGAAGGATTCGTGTAGGATGAATAATAATATTGACGTCGTTGTTGTAGTCTTATATATTGTTGTTGAATAAATGCTTCACGTAATACAAGATAACAATAATCTATAGCATTAACATGATCAATAGTTTCTGGTCCCCATACATCTTCATCTTCATCTTCATCATTGTTTTGCTGTTGCTGTACTTGTTCTTCTTCTTCGTGTTCATCGTGTTCTATTGTTGTTGTTATATCTTTATTGCTTGGATTCATCATCATTTGTGATGATTGGGACTGGGATTGAGATTGTATCAATGATGCATTCGATCTGGATCGTGCTACACTTGTATTATTATTGTTTTTATTCTTATAGGATCGTTTTAATACATTTGGTGGTGGTAATTTCCATAAAGAAGATGAAGAGGTATTACTACAATTTCTTAATGAAGATTGTGCTTGATTTGATGGTATATTAAATTCAAATCCTTTTTTATTCCATTCTCTTCCTCTCCAACGATTCCCTTTTTTAAAATTAAATTTGGAATACAAAGTATAATACAAAACGATAAACGAACAGACAGTCAACAAAAGCGAGAAATAGAGATAGATAAAGACGAAGAAACAATTAGAAGGTAAATAGAATAGAATAAAATAAGAGGAAAGTCGTGGCATTTTTGTTTCTTACCTTTCAGGATGATACGATCAATTGTTGTTAATAATTGTTTACTTTTATTTATAATGTCATATTGTTGTATCCATATTGGTAATAATAGATTTGATATATCATTCCAATCTATTAATATTGACGAACATGTAAAACTTATGAAATAACCTAATTTCCAGATATGTACAGATGTAAATCCAATACATGTTGCTATAATAATCCAAAAAAATAGGATTATACTTATTATTGGTAGAATATAGTTCATTAAAATAGTTTCATACATGAAATTGAATAAAGTATGTTTTTGTTGTTGTTGTTGTTCATTCCTTCGAAATGACAAAAATAAAAATCCTTCTTCTCTAATTCTATTCAGTCCATTCGGTATAATATCATCAATTAGATTACTGCAATTACGGATAATTAGGATGCATAGGCATCGTAGTAAAACTTTAATTCGATTGAAATTTTGCACACTAAAAAGTGGACGAAATGAAAGGGTATGATCATAACTTGTGTCGGAGTCGCAGTCGGATTCGTTGGTAATGCTTTCAGTATTCCTTCTTCTCCTTTTTCTGTTCCTTATACTACTATTTGTTGTTTCTTCTTCGTTAAAATAATGAAAGTTAGGATTATCATTTAACATACGTGTCATAGCTTCTCCTATTTCATCAACAACAATACCATTACCATTACCCTCATCATTATCATTGTTGCTGTTCTTATCCAACAACGACGACGACCATGTATTATTCTTATTCTTATTTCGTTGGTGTTGTTTTGATTGTTGCTTTGTCTTGTTATTATTACTTCTGTTGTGAGCGGACGATGATGGTGTACGATCGATTTCAATTTCATCATGTTGTTCACGGGTAGTGAATGATGACGATGGCGCCGAGCCTTGCACTTGTACTTCTACAGCACTAGCGAAACTATCAATGCTATGATTTCTTTTTTCAGTAGAAAAAGATGATGATGATGGCATTGTAACGTAACGTCGACGGTACTATATTATCAAAATTGAGAAAAGACAACACCACGCTCACAATTACTTTATTTTATTCCCCCCTAGCCTCCTCAACGTAACGCAACCCTCGAAATTTGACTATGTGTGTGTATTTTGTCTTTTGACTGCTTGCTTACTAGTTAACATTCATATCATGGATCGTGCTGTACTTCGTTCTACGATCAATCGGATACAGATAATTCAGTGAAAGGGAATATAATTCAGTACAGTATGTCGTCTTTATTGTTTTTGAGTGTGTCGTCGTTCTTCTGTCTGTGTGTTTGTCTGTTGTCTTGTGGTTGTTGTCTGTTGTGAATGAATGGGAAAATGAATTTCAAAAAATACTTTTTGACATTCGAAATAAGAGAGCGCCGGGCATGATGGATAAGACAGAACTAGTCCTTCTTACTCCAACAAAACTGGCCTAGTATAAATTCTTTCATGTGCTGTGCTTGTGCTACCTACGTATAGTACCTACTGACCCTACTTACCATACCATATAATAGTAGAACAGTACAGTACAGTATGTCGATCAGATGGTTTTGGGGGGGGGGGGGGGGGAATACCTACCTTATCTTATCTTTGTCGATTCTATCCTTGTAAAACACATGGCATGCACAGTATAGTACAGTGGGCTAGAAGAAATTTTCTGAATATATATGATGAGGGACCACATTATCCACTCTAGTACTCTCCGTCCTTGTCTCTCTTCAGGCCAGGCTGCTCTGATGACAGGAAAAAAGGCCAACCAAGGTCAGAATAAAGAGAGGCAGGCAGGTAGACATTGTATATTGTATAATGTGACTTATCCTTGATGTATAGTTGTATGCGTGCATTATTTCATCTACTTTGGTTCAGTTTATCACGTTCATGGAATTGCCACTTTCATCTTTTGTTTTTATCATTGTTGATCTGCTGGTGTTGACTGCTGGTCTGACTGCTGAGTACTATTCTTTTGGTGTGCTTAATTTTGGGGGAAAGGGTGTCATGTCATGTAAGTTCCAATGGAGTTCAAATATTTTATGCAGGTGTGTTGTTACCTACCTTGTTCGTATTTTTTTGTGTACACCATCACCAATGTACAGATAAACTATTACTTGTTTCTGAAATTCTTCAGGAAGAACAAGAAAGAAATGTTGTGAATCTTCAAGTAAAAGGAGGAGATATATAGTTGATTGCAAGCACTCAGCAAAAAGTCCCCTAATAGTCACATATGCCCCCATCCCATGATGATGATGCATGGTGAAAGATTCCTCGTATAGTAAAGATTGATTGGGGTTTAAAGAATTTAACTGTTACATAATCCTATTGTTATGTGTAGAAAGAAATTTGTTTGTTGGGATGGTCATGCTGACCCAAATAGTGCAGTCAGTATTGTACAAATTATCACACCACCACAGCACTCCCCAGCTTTTTAAATTTGAGAGTGATATTGTTGGTAGGAGCAGAATGGATCTGCAGTTGCCAGACATGCAGCAGGAGTGATACATATCTCCATAATATGTTTACATAACATTGTAGATTTTTTGTTTGTTTGATTTACTTTTGATGTGGAAAGGAAAATGTGGGTCATCTACTTTCTTGCATGCATCCGATACTGAGTTGAAATGTTACACTGAGTGAATGTATGGAAATTTTCCTGTGTAGTACATTTGAGACTGTTGGTGGTGGTAGATCAAGCCCACATAACATGCAATGGGGCATGAATGATAAACATGTTGATACATTTAGTAGCATTGGTTTGTTGGCTAAATGCTGACAATAGAAAAAGTTATTTTTGTCCACCTATATGCATACATAATGTAGTTCAAATAATCCTTATGCACTCTTTACTTCTAGTTGTTGTTTTGGTATTGATGACAGGAATAGAACCCACGTGACATGCATCATCAGCAGGGGGATGGAAAATATAGTAAGGAAATAGCAAATAACCCAGTTTGTTTCTACCACTTTTTAATGCTCCTTAAGATCCAAACTGTAGAGTTCTGGCATGAGGACCACACTAGACACACACATAGAGTGCTGATACAGCATACGCATTGCATAAGATTACTGATAGATAATACTTATCCTGCCTAAATAGTTCTAGTGGATATTATGTTTACATACCACCACTGTTACTAGTAGAGTAGTTTAAAACATCACATACACATCAAGCATGGTGTGAAAATGGGCATGTTACCTACTGTCTTCAACAGAATGTACCAGCTAATCTTGCACATCCATTCTGACCTACTAGAAAAGAGACTGTTTGCCGCTTCCAGGTTACCATAGCACAAGGAGCTGAGACTCCCCACCAGCAAATTATAATGTTAATGATGGTGGTCTTTGTGCTGTATTCATACCATAAAAAGATAGACCAGATGTCCCAAACCTATTACCTTGCCACACACAGACTCAATTTGGAGATAAAGTGGCACCACTTAGATTTAGTGGGTGGGTTGTGCTGCCATTGATAGCCTATCAAAGATAAAGTAGATCAATCCATCCCATGAACCCAAACAACTGTCTATATTTTATCTTCTCACACACAACATCATACCGACACCTCTCTTAGAAACCACCTGGTAGATAATTATGGAAAGCATAACCTGCATGCCTATGTGTACTATGTGTACAAATGTAGCTTGGCCAAGAGCTACCATAATTTTCATCATGCTTTCTCCTGTAAAATGGCAACTGATGACCATGTGCAAGACATGGATATAACATTGTCTAAAGAGCAACTGGATCAAAACAACACAAGGTGGAACTCTTCACAAGCAAGTTGTTTTTGAATAATGTTCCTCATGCTGTCATGGAAAGTGCAACAGCTTTACTTGGTAGAGAATAAGTAAAGTGTAACTATTATTATCCCTTCTAAATCTCTTCTAAAATTGAGTCATCACCAAAGTTATGGCAACTGCTAGCTGTAATGTTAATTAGCTGGTACATGCTGAATTTATTAGAGCATTGACCTACCTTTACTGTCCTCCTGTTGATATGTTGTGTCAGAAGGAAAGTTGTTGTGGTAACACCAACAGTTGTTATAAAAGCATTCTACACATTTTTGCATTGCTGAGGATGATATACGCCTGTCTGCCATCTCTTCTATTCTGACCTCATCTCTGCAGTACATTGTCATCTATCATTCAGAGACGAATATCTAGCTATGTGAAATCTTGGAGGTGGGTGTCCCTCATCATTCAAACTTTCCTAATGATCTCTCTCTCTCTCTCTCTCTCTCTCTCTCTGATGGCATGGCCCATGATTTGATCCCACAACATTAATTATCAGCTGCCCTGCATATATGGGGACAAAGCGAGTCCTTGGCTTTGAACGTTGATAGATGTGTTACGATGCTGATTTTGAGCATTATTTTAATGTTTTTTTTGAAGAATGGCGCCAACAACGAATTGACGACTGAAAAGTATGATTTAGTCACGTGGGCGGGCTATGACGTAGATCTAACAACATTTCTTTAAATCTCATTGGTTAATTTCTTAGATCTGGTGTCTTTCCGTCAACCGAGTGGGCTTAAAATATCATACCTTTCATTTCATGCGTCATTCATGGCATTTGGCTGCATTGTTCTTGTGCCTCGTGTCAGAGCAAGATTTCATGCTCTCTTTTTCATTCTTGTTTCCACGTTCATATCAACATAATACAGTACTGTAGCTACAGAAGTAAGCCTATACAACATACTGGACAACACAACACAGCCCAAACTCGCCTTCTACCTGAAGAAGCAACGGGAACGACAAAGACGCGACGACAATAGCAATAACGAAAATATTGGAAGCAAATAACAGAAGCAATCACAGAAGAAGATAAGGCAAGCGGTACCAACAACCAACAAACGACAATTAAATATATTATAGGATGGTGTCTTTTGGTTTATCATCGTTTCGAAATAGCAACGCCAACGCCAACATCAATGGACAGCGTCGTCGTCGTCGTCGTAAAACGATATCCCCTTTACATAGCAAGGGGATGCTAATTTTGGCACTAGTCCTACTGACAGAAAGTGTCACTCTCACAAAAGCAGTACGATCTGTAGAGGCTGCTAGCGGTGCTGGTAGTTCCTTTTTCGGAGGCGGAGGACCTTCTGCTTCTTCTACTACTAGTAGTACCACTGAATCTGCATCATCAACATGTACAATGGGATCGTCCTCATGTCCTCCCGTCACCAATTCGGGCTCATCTTCATCTACATCTACAGGTCTACCACCGATTAAAAACACATTAGGTGGAATAGGGAAACGAATTATGGGTAAAAATAAAGCTGGAGGTGTCTCTTCAATTGCTGAATGCTGTAAAGACTTTCATCGTTGTACGTCGTCGCAACATTCTGCATCTTCGTCTGCGTCTTCTCTTCTTGAGGAATGTGATTTTTTGACAGGTATACCTCGAGGAGGACATATCTCTTCTGCTTCAGCAACATCTGCAACAGAAGCTATCATTGGTGGTGCAGCTGCTGCAGCTGTTACAGCTACAAAGAATATGCCATATAATATACCATTAAATGGATGGAAAATTATCTTTCAAACTTTTTTAACAATACTGAATGTTGTTTGTTGGTTAGTACCATTAAAATCAAAATCATTTGGTGAAAACAAATTAGCATTATCATTAGCAAATGCTTTCAGTGGTGGTGTTTTTTTATCATTAGCATTTGGACATTTAATACCAGAATGTGTACATGGATTTTCATCTAATACCGGTGGATTAGTAGGTGGTCTTATGAGTAATGAGGCAACACCATATATGTTAGTATTATCAGGATATATGTTAATATTCTTTGTTGAAAAAGTTGCATTTGATGCACATGGTGCATTGCATGAAATGGAACATGCACAAGATAATACCAATAAGGTAAAAGGGAATAATAAGAAGAATGGAGTGGCACACACACACAGTAAAGACGCCCAACAACAAAATAGTGGTCGATCTGCTGTAATTTTACTAGCAGCATTAGCAGTACATTCTATATTAGAAATGGCTGCATTAGGATTAAGTGATACATTTAGTGATTCAGCATTATTAACAGTTTCAATTGCATTACATCAGGTACGTTACTTTTTTGTCTAAATTCAATTTTTCTTCTTTGTCAATCTGTTGGGGTATAGTATGCTATGCTATCATCGCGTACGGCAAGACGACGGACGTGTCCCAGATCTTAATACAGTACGATACGAACTCCGTACAAGAGTCAGAAGAAAATAATATCAATAGCGATAGCGATAGCGATATACTGTACCGAAGATGACCGCAGATGGAAGTGGGTGGATCACCATTCCTATCGTATCAAATATCACATCATGACGGACCACTGGATTAAACTTCTTAGCTTCGCATGTTTACGGTGCATTGTTTTTGTCGTGTCGTTGTCCTTCTCACATTATTCTTTTCTCTATACATACCCATGTTCTCTCTCAAAAACAAAACAAATTCCACGCTTTTACAGCCGGCAGAATCAATTGCATTATTAGTTGCTTTCTTGAAATCAGGAATGCCAAAAAATCAAATCATTGTCTTTCTAAGTATCTTTAGTTTGATGGGTCCAATTGGATGTGGTCTTGGTATTGTGGTGAATGAATTTGCTGATCCGATAGTTGATTCTATTATGTTAGCTGTTGTTGCTGGTACATTTGTTTATGTTGGTGCAACAGAAGTTATACCAGAAGAATTTGAAGATTCTGATAATAAATGGAAAAAATTTACTGCATTAATGTCTGGTATTATATCAATATTTGCAATAACACAATACACAATGACACTTGGATTATAAAATGTTTACATAATATAATATAGTACAAAAATGAAAAGAATAAGCAGAAGTAGAAGCAAAGCATGATCGGGTAACAATCACCAAACTTACTCCCATCATCCTAACATACATCCTACAAGAAAACACTATGTAACACGACACAATAATAAAATAAGGTTGTAAAGCATGTAAACGAACTTTCTATTATTATATTATGTAATAGATGTAACTTTCTGCAACTAGCTACACGTACTGGTAAAGCAGGAAGTGTGAATCGTGAAACTGTCTAATTTTTGACTTGTTCACCGCATAGACAATATTGCTGTATTGCGATACGATACACTGTATGTGAATTGCATACGTTTTTCCTTTTTCTTTCATTTTTGTTTGTAATATTTCTTTCTTTTTTAAATATGCAGTTTTTACTTATGTCGGTTAGGCGCGGAACGAGAAGTTCTAGTAATTATGTAGTCTTTTCATTCTGTAAGTCACCGACCCCCTACATCGGCACAAGAAGATGTACAGGAGTATGTAAGGGAGGTTCATGGTGTGTACAATCAAGTTGTTTCTTCAAATGGGATATTTGTTGTTCATTTTTGGTCGAACATCTGGTTGTTTGTGTAAGTGCATCAAAAGCAAAAACGAATTTTATTCCTCAACCACAGAAACAAAAAGTTGTAGGAGGCAAATACAACGTTCTAGTACACTGAAGGAATGTTAGTGCACCCAACGCAACCAGTCTGGATATTTTGTTTTTAATTTCTGGTCAAAAATCTAGTGTTTGTGTTCGTGCATCAATAGCAAAACGAATTTTCTAGTACACTATGTGGATGATTGTGCACCCAACCTATCTGAGTGTTGTCCTCTGCAACCGTTTCATATGAGATATTTTGTTGTTCATTTCTGATCAAAATCACCAACCAACCATCTCCATACTACTTTTGTTAAGATAAATTGATACAGCTTGTATTTGTTACTGATATTTCTATATATTAAAATAAGAAATAAACACACCATCCCACACTACACAGTAAGATATCTTTATTTACACATACCACCAGGTAAATTGGAACACATAATTGATTCACTGTCCTCACCAGGACATATACTTGTGAATGGAAAGCAGCATCATCCCAACCACCATTATTTGGATGTAACTGTAGTTTACCCCTGTTTTCATAAAACATACATACTCATGAAATAAACTAACCCACCTAAAGCCCCATTAATAGAGCCTCTGGTTCACATGGCACACCTCGTGCAGGATAAATTTTAGTAGATTTTAGCTAATATAGGGTAAAAATAGGTTTTGGCCCTTGGCGAAGAAGGTAACCCCTGTACACCAATGTTGTCTAGCAGACATATGATGAATAAACATGAGATCTTACTGTGTAGTGTGGGATGGCAAGTTTTTTCTATTTTAATATATAAATGACAGTAACAAATACAAGCTGTATTAATTTATCTTAACAAAAGTAGTATGGAGATGGTTGGTTGGTGTTTCAATGAAGCAGACACCATTCATTTCACTGTTGTGGAAGGCACAAAAACAACAAGATGATTTTTGATCAGAAATGAACATAAAATATCTCATTTGGAAGGGTTGCAGAGGACAACACCAGATGGGTTAGGTGTATGTACTAGTATCCATTATATCTATACGTACAAGGTCCAAATAATGCTTAGGTTTCTATGGAGGTTATGAAGTTGTAGGGCCGCATTAACCAAAAATGGGCCATTTAGGTCCAAAACAGGGTTTTCCAATTTTGCGCGCACCTAAGCTGGTATCACCAAGCACCAAGAGTTGTTCTTTTGGTAGATATGTGCACCCCATCACATATTTTGTGATGGTTCACCTTTTTGAGCTTACTGTATGTCCACAAAACACTGCAAATGGGCCATTATTGGGGGTATTTGATGTGTGCTGTGTATGAGCCTACATTATGAGATACCAGTAGCTTAAAGACTACGTAATATAACAGTTCACCATCCAATAGATCAATTGTAAATTTCATAGTATTTTCCAAAAAATGACTTTCAGGTGTAAATACTTGATGCTAAAGTTGTTATTCTATAGTAGACTAACAATTACTAGTAAAATTTGGGCAGGATTTAGTTTCTTATAGTGGCAGTTTGGGCATCAAACCGGCACTGACTACCTGCATTTGTTAACGCGAGTAGACTGTACCTGTATTTGATAATGTGAGTAGACTGTTTTCAGCCCTAAATAGAAAATGTACTTCCCATCTTCAGCAATGGCCTAGTACATAGCTACTACAAGTAGTAGTAGTTTGGAGGTAACAAATCGCTTTTCGCTCATGTTACTTCTAAACTACCATTTCGCTCATGGTTACTTCCAAACTACCATTTCGCTCATGGTTACTTCCAAACTACAGTACCATCACGTACAAATAAATGTATGACCCACTTCCCCGCCGCTTTTTGCGCATCTGCTCAGTCTTATAGATCGGCGAACATAGCCAATAATCACTCCAAATAAATCATCTACAGTAAAAGACATACCACACAAGAAACAATGTCAACATCGATTTCATCATTAGTAACGACAGCAGGCTACGCCAGTTCAATCGATTGTCCTTGTATCGATGTTAGTTCCCTTTTTATTTCGGCAGCAAATTGTGTTGTTGGGAATGGGAATAGCATAAACAATTTAGAATTACTTCCAACTGATGGTCCAGGCTTAGGTGTTTCGGTGTACGGATCATCTACTGGTAACCATGCATCTACATGCTTCCCCTAATGTATGGATCCGGTAGTTGCAATCAGCATGATATTTCAGTCCATCCTTCATGTCAAGTAGTAGACGACGATGATAATAATCTTCCTATATCTCTACCAGAATTCTGCTATGAATCGTTTTGTTACGTAGATTACAACAAATGTAAAGATTCCAAAGAGATATTCCGTAGGACTGACCAATTCGGATTCTTAGAAACTGATATATACTATTCCTATTCAACATGCAATTCAACTGCAATTATTATACGGATACGTGTCTACACAAGCTGTAAAAGATAAATTCATTACGACAACAGGTACGTAGAAGATTCGCAACAAGTAGCTAGCTAGCTAGCTACTAGACATTTGATTTTGTTTGAAGAAGAACGAGGCAAAAAAAAGGCTCACATCGTAAACGTTACGCTTTCACCATTCGTTTCACTTTGTTTGTAGTCCCAGAATTTTGGTATCCAGTTCATTATAAAATTAGTGCCAACGGTAGTCACAATGACGTCAGTGAACAGGATTATTGAATGACACTATACCATGGGAAGGCTGGTTGATGGATTATTTAGATGCAATAGTAGATGTATCCGATATTAGTGGATTGAATTATACACATCGATCTGGAGGATCCGCTGTCGTTGTCACTTCATCTGTATATACGGCTTCTGTATATGACATCCAGGAGGTTTAAGTTGCTTATCACCAAGTTTTTTTGGATCACAACAGAACGGTTACAAATGACATCATTCACTACACCACTTGCAATTGATAAGATAATGTTATATATAAGAATCCTTCTAGTGACAAAAACAAAGTAAGTTCATGCAGTACAGTAATGTGTACATTTCCCCTGGAAAACATAGAATATATACAACATGGATTTTGTGTCTCATTCCTTTTCTATTATCTTGTTTTCTAGGAAACAGGATCACTCCTCGCAAATGTCTTAAAGTTTGCAAAGCCATTCGAACCAACATTATGGCTTATACTGCTAATAACAATGGTATTAGTAAGTATGATGGGGGTTTGGTTTGCAAACAAAGATGGTACAAGAAATAAATGGTGGTATAAACTACGTGATGAAGCATTCATTGAAGGTACAGTATATTATCGAACACTACATTACTTAGTATATTTTTTGATTCTTTCCTTGCAAGTGCAAATGATGGATTTGGGCAATCTGTTGAATTTGATATGGCATCAACTTTATCCAAAAAACTGCTAAATTTTGGATTTAGTTTTTTAATTTTAGTTGTCCTCGCTGCATATACCGCCAATCTTGCAGCTTTCTTAACCATCCAGGGGGATACGAATGGGGACTATATACGTAGTGTTGAGGAAGCGATATTAACCAATTCGTCACAACCTACGGAGTAATAAGGCCCAAACAACGATTCTAGATTTAAAAAGGTCATTGATACTACTAACTGTAGCGTTAGCGAATCAATCATCACAAAAAAGAACTCAATTACATGTACTAGTAGCGGTAGTGCTTGTTGTTCCTGCTCGTCGGAGTTGTTGTTTACTAAATACATATATCGTTCCTCCAATTCGGACTCGGAAAACTGTTTAAATTCAGAATGCGCTGCTCGGAAGGAATGCCAGAATGTTGCCGTATGTTCTTTCGACAAAATCGTAAATTGAGGTACTGCATCTTGTAACGTCCAATCCATTTCCATAGACCAGCATGTTGATGATGCAGATTTTATTTTACTGCTGTCATTCTTTGTTGTTTCGCGAAAAGATTCATCATCGGATTGTTGTATGGCTTAAAAAAAAAGGATCCTCGTGTGCAACAATTAAATCACCACATGCAATATTCTGTATAGCAAACATACCATTTTGATTATTTTTCGTAGGGCATGATCGTACCTCAAAACAACAACAGCTATTATTAGTATTGGAATTGGTGGCAAGTAGTAACTGTGACTGTGACTGAAACTGTAACGACGATGATGATCGTTATGGTGATGGTGACGAGTAGTTCTCCTCATGCACATCCATTCTTGGACGTTTCCTCGTTGTTGTCTTCTTCTCGTTTTTTCGACGAGAATATGATCATTATATTTGTATGATCGACATAATTCTGCCACTACTGGCATCACCACAATACTTCTTGTACTGCTAGTACTACTAGTAGTAGCAGTCATGTCCTTAAATGTATCGTCGAAGGCTGAAGAACGGCAGCAATTTCTTTGGGAGTTGGTGCTATTAACACTGATTAAATTTGATATATTTGATATTTGATGATCTATGATTTTTGATGGATCGTTTTGTTTGGTTGTAAGTCACGCGGGACTGATTTATCGAGGGGGACCTGAGCAATTCTCGATATTTTGCTGACATTTTTTATTCAAGAATGGAAAGTCTCATTCCGACAAACTTCGAAACTGCGCCCGGTAAAACAATGACAAAATCAAAAATCAAAGTGAATATCAATCGATTATTCTTTTGCTTCTCATTGCTATTATTGGAAAATCGTCTCGACTACTACTCGAATCGACGAAAATTTTCACCACTATCATTATTGAACGTACCGTAACACGATACACACACACACACACTGCCGAATAAAGCAAATCAAACCATGCCACCGAAGAAGATGAAGAAAACAGCAGCAACAGCAAAAGCACCAGTACCAGTAGTTCTTGCATATGTCACACAGGGTAAGACGGAACATCTGGTCACAATAGTGGATCCAATTATAATGAAAGATGGTAGTACTACTAGTTTATCATTCTCTAAATTACAACAAGATTCGGAACTATTAATTAAATGGTCCTCGACCGGTCAAGAACAATCGGTGATTGTTTCTTCTATTCGATTATTAATTGACGATGACGATGGTGGCAATGGTGGACGTAGCGGACGTCGTCGTCGTGGTTCTCAACGTAGTAGTGCCTCGATAACAGCAACAGCAACAGCAGCATCATCGAAAGCAACAGCTACGGCATCATCATCATCATCATCATCGTTAGAAGAAAACGACGACGGTAACGAAGACAAAAGAAGCGTCCGTGATGGAGATGACGAAGTTCTTATCGAAACAGAATGTGCAGCATTGGTGAATGATTACAACAATAAGAACAATAGTGTTGTAATAACATCCTCCAACGATAATGATGATGATGACGAAGAAGACGACGAGGAAGAAATCGTGATCACTACTACTACTACTTCTACTACTACTGGACGCCGTACTAGTAGACGATCATCGCAGATAAAAGATATCAGCTATACAGATGATAGCAGTAGTGAAGAAGAAGAAGAAGAAGAAGAGGTTGTATCGAAAAAGAAGAAACAGAAAAAAAAAGTGACCAAGAAGAAGAAAGCAGGTCGCAAACGCAAAAACGATGATGATGATGACAACGAATCAGATTTTAGTAGTTTGATGGATATCGATGACAACGAAGAATCGGAAGAAGAAGAATACGACGAGGATAGTGATGCAGCAACTGACAACGATGAATCGGACTTTGAGGACAACACTGGTACTACCAAGAATAGAAAACGAGTCAGTGGTGGTGGTGGAAAAAAGAAACAAGGTGCAGTGAAGATGGTGGCGAACTACGGTAGTAGTAGCAACAATAACAATAACAACAACAAAGAAAATGACGACTACAACAACTCTTCTATCTCATCTTCTGGTAATAACGATATATGTTATTCGTCGTCGAAGACTAATGTCAATGCCAATGCCAATGCTAATTCAAATACCGATTCAAAACATCCTCCTGTTATCAAACGAACCGCACCTTCTTCTTCTGTCAAACGAACACAAACCGCATATCATTCTACTGTCAGACAACGATCATCAACATCAGAATCAGGTGTTACACAGAAATGTCAAAACAATTTGAAACAAGGGGATATATCTTCTTTCTTTTCAAAATCATCGTCGTCGTCATCATCCTCATCATCATCATCTAAAAAGCAGAACGGTATAACAACAACAACAACAACAACAACAACGGAAGCGAAAGGTACGTCGTGCGTGTTTACGAGATTATAGATTGTTCATTGGATGTTGATATTTCTATTACTCACATTTTCCTGATATCATTCCCTTATTTTATACTTTATTTCATGTTCTACCCAAACAAACTTTTCCTAGCTGGACCGAAGACTACTGGCCTTAATTCTGAACGTGTGTCGAATGATTCCATCAACAGTAACACCATGAACAAAAAATCTGATGGAACTACTACTACAGTCTCATCTATTACTCTCGACCCTACCACGAAAACTATTATTACGAATTTACTGTCTGGTAGTCAAGAATCCTCCCTACCGGTGACTTTGGATAATGTCGAGTATAGCAAAAGACCTTTACTACCTATTGCTTGTGAAGGCAATGTGTATACTCCATCGGAGGGTGTTTGTAATCACAATTTGGTGATAAATTTACTCAAGGAAGGTAAATTTTTATTGAATGAGAAGAATCTCAAAAAAGAAGATAGTTGGGGTGTTGTTTCAGCTTTTCAAGTGGTAAGAAACAAGGTGGATGGAGCATACATTCAATTGAATTTAAAAGGTGGAGGGGCAGACAGGATTCTTCAAAATTACCAAGAAGAAGCACCGACTATTTGTTTCATATTAGATAAGTGGAAAAATAATCCAGATACATCATCCGGTGATAAATTATTGATATATCCACCTGGTGGGCAAACTGGGTTACATATCGACCAGGACAAATCATATCGTACCAATCTTCATTTTGGAATTGGGAAATCATTAGTATTATGTAAAGGCAAAGGTGCAACAACGTCTATCGAATGTGACAAATTGATTTGTGAAACTAACAATGACTATCATATTTATGAAGGCACCAACAAGATGTTCTGTGAATCATCCATCTGTTATCATAAAGGTATGTTAACTGGAAAATCAGCTGGTTTTACATTGGTAACTAATCCGGCAAATAAAGAGATTGCACTAGACCGTCCTAGACTTCTTTCTAGAATTTTTCTCGAATGGAATGCATTTGTTCAGGACGATTCGAAGGATAGTGATTCGAAAAGTCAATCCCAAGATGTTGAAGAAGATAGTCGTCTTTTAAAGGTTGACGTGGGTGCCTATTTAGAAGAACAACAAAAAAATCCGAAAAAGCGTCTTTGGATGACCGATGAAGAGAAGGAAGTAAAGAATGCAGTATCAAAACAAAAATACGAGACCTCTACCAAAGGACTTCTGCACACGGATAAAAAGTTGAAATGTCCCAGGTTGGATGTGAAAAAACCCAACACAGATTATGTATCAGTCATATCACCAAATGATGTACTATTAAGCGCAGGAGGTCGTTCAAATACGAATGCAGGTAACAACAAGTTACGTGCTTTGATAGATACTGGGATACATAAATATCTATCAGTCAAAAATAAAACTATGGTAGACAAAAAAACTGGAAAGAGACAATTACCTGCAAATAGACAAATGATGGTAGACGAAATTCTTACTCAAGTTTCTAATAATGATGGACAATTTTTAGTTAAATGTACTATGGTAGGAGCAGAAGTAGGAGCAGAAGTATTCGAAGTACAAGACGACATTGATACCAAACGGAAATTTGTGAAAGCATCAATTAAAACGATCTTAACTAAGTGGAAGAACGACAGAAAAAATTAAGTTACCATCTGGTCAGGCAGCTATAGATAAAGCGTTCCATGAAGTGGTGGGTGGTAATGAGAAACTGGCAGGTATGCTAGCGATTGGTGAAATTTCGTCGATATACTTGATCGATTATACAAAACAGCCATTTTACTGTCAATTCGTAATTGTATTGGTAGTACTAGTAGTACTACTAGTAGTTATGAGTACTAGTAATAATAGTAACAATAGTACTACTGGTAGTAGGACTAGTACTAGTACTAATCGTAATAATAATAATAATAATAATATACAATACGATATGAATTGAATTGAAAAACGTATTAATAATAGTAGTAATTAATAATACAATACATATGATTGTAATAATAATATTAAAGTATAATAAATAAAAACTATTTATATTCAACATCATCTCCATATTGTAAATCAGTTATCTTCTTATATGTTAATTGTAGCATATTGTTGTTATGTTCTATCATCTTTTTCGTTTATATAAACAAAGCGTCCGCACAGTCTACATTATTAAGTTGTATGTAATGCTTATAGAAAAATATTTAGTTAATTATTCATATATTATTATATTCATTGTTACGTTTGTTTTTTAATTTATATAACATTTCTTCAACAATATCGACACTAACACAATCCTTTATGCATACAGATTTTGTCAATACACCATCATATAATTTACTATTCACAAATTTAATAAGGTATTTCTTGTGTTCAGTATCCTTGTTGCAGATGCCAACGATTTCAGCAAGCAAGAGAGAATATTTATTACCATATAAATCATAATCTTGTCGTTGCAATGAATAACTTGCACAATCATTGTGTTTGATACGGAAATAAATCTTCGTCTTCGGAAGCATACTGCGTTTGGGTCTTTTTAATTCAAACATTCTTAAAATGTCCTTTTGCTTTCTGACACTTTCCCATGCACCATTAAAGAAGGAGAATACATTGCTACCAGTAGGCATAGTACACGAACAATGAAATTGTTTTTTCCCATCCCAATTTAAGATGGTAGTGAATGTACATTCGATTGCTAACCTGTAGAACGGAAACAACAAGAATGTTGTACCTGGATTAGACGGACTTGAGTAAAAAATTGCAGTAGACCGAATAGCATCATCCTTGTCTACATGCATTGCATTGGTCAAATTCATCGAAATTGCACTAGTAGGATGTAGTGCCAATTTAATTCTTGGTTCAGCTTTGTGCTTATTCTGGCGATAATCATTGACACGCCATACTAAATCATCACGTTTTAATTGATCAATGTCATTTTGGTATATTGTTCTCATTGGTGTGTTATTCAGGAGTCGAAAAAAATCAGTAGCTGCAAAATTAATAAGACTATTAGTTGCTTTCTTTGTTTTTTCGGTACTATGTTTTCCAGGACAGTAACAAGTTAACCCAGAACATTTGATTTCACGTCGTAAACCACATGTAGCCATGGTTCCCTTCTCATGCATCTTCTTGCGGACAGGAGTGTGGTTGATTATACAATGAGATACCAAATCCTGTATGTGTTTGCTTGGATTATTATTCTTTGTATTATGGACATAGATTGCGTCCTTTTTCTCGTCTTTCTCATTGTGTAGAATTATCTTCGTACCACGATGCTGATTAGCATTGAACCAGTGAACGTGCCAACCATTGGTATCACGTGTTGTACTATTTGGCATCTGTGAACAATCATATACAAGATTGTCAACTTGTTCCCTCCCTCCTTGCTTCCCTCTTAGATACTTCAAACTTTCCACTTGGGTGATTATCTTTCCACAATACAACAAAGGCGGAACAATCTCATCCAACTCCAACTTACGTAAAGTAACTTCGGTAAACCCCATTGTTACAAGAACCAGATGTGTAAACTGCCATTAAAATAACATATAAACTCCCAACAGCTTATTAAACTAGTCGTTAACAGTCCCGCTGGCAAGTTATGTTATAATAAAGGTTGCAGTAACAGTATGGATGCGTATATAATGAAGGATGTCGTCGTTGACTTTGTTGTCGTCGTTGTCGTCGTTGTCGTCGTCGTCGTATGGCTACGTAATGGATCGATTAGTAGGAGAAGTGTGAACAGCGTACAATTAATTTCACATACCGTACATTTTTTTTTTACTTCACAAGATTTAAAAAAAAATGTGAGAGTCAAGAATAGAGTGCGTCAGTCAAGAAATTCAATTTTTACTTAGGGATGTTTCTTTTTAAAGTTATTCGAAAAATTTCGAAAAAAGGGGTTCCGGAAATGTGAACCTGGCGCACGAGCTTTTTACCAAAAGTAAATCCTGGCGCAGCTCGTGCGCCGATATTTGTCAGATTATTGAATCGAATCGACACAACATCTGCACATGTCGCTTTCACAATAATAATATACATTGTCGTTGGAAACAGTGGCATTGTTGCGACCAAAAAAGAAAATGCGACGAGAAAATAGTAATAACAATGCTATTACACGAGACGATACGCCAATATTTGATGCCATAGAAGAAACAAATAAAATGATACATACTAGCAACAAGGGAGTATTATCGTTGCTAGATTTGCATATCCCTCTCCTCTTTCGCATCTTCAATTATTTAGGAGAAACACAAGATGAACTTCGGAATTTGATACTGGTTTCAAAACAAGTTTATCAGATTTGTTATGGTAGCTATGGCAGACCAGGGATTGAATGGAGGATTATTCCTACATTTGAAATCAGTCCATTACAGAACGAAGGTGGTGGTAGTGGTGGTGGTGGTGGTGGTGGTGGTGGTTCGATTGAAACATTATTGACCAATTATATCACCATTCATTGAATACTCAGACAAAAAACAAGTTACAATTCTATCGACACATGCGGGTGAATGATTTGCAAAAATTTCATGGTAGAAATATTAGTGAAGATATTATACAACACATTAAAAGAAATATTCGAATGAGTGGAATTACTATGTTAGATATTTCTATCCCGTTGATACCAATGCAGATACCGAAATTTGGTTTACTCACATGCACTCTATCATATATTGTTCCAAATTTACTTGAACTCGATTCATCAAATTTGTCTATGCGTGATATACCACTTGGAATCTTTTCAAAGAATTGCCATTTCTTGGAAAAAATTACATCGAATAATAGTACGGATATCTCATTGCATGGTTTTGGAATGAGCTTTTCCGACAATCTAAGAGGAATGTACATGGACAATTCGGTGTTCTCTGTCTACTCTAATACCGATATGCATGAATTTTCCGATCTGGTCAATCATGAAAGGAGTTTCATATTCAGTCATTGTTGCAAATCTCTTGAACGTGTTTCAATTCGGAACGCTAGATATTGCGATGGGAAAATCACACAAAATGCCTTAATAAAATTTGTAAGGAATGCTCCTTCTAGTATGCGTTGGTTTCGAAGTGATCTATCTCAAGATAATATAACAATGTTACAATTGGAACGACCCGGAATCGAATTAGTGAATTGAAGAAATATAAATAGATGAATAGATAAAAAACATCATGCATCTTGGGCGTACCCCATAGAAAAACATACTCTATACCATCACGCACAGTAACAACATGAAAGGTGTACGTAACGATTGCCAAATGAATCCACAACACAAAATGGAAATAATTTGATGACAAAGAGCATATAGCGAGTCTCCCACCTGTTGTCGTCAGTCGTATATTCTCATTTATAAATAAAAGTATTAAAATTAATTGTTTAATTTTATTGGCAAGTATCATGTTATAATCATCTTGAATTCTTCTTGTTAGCCTTTTTGATGCGTCTACACTCTTCTTTATGTGTTGGCCAGCTCTGAACTTGGTGCTCCCTGCAGCAGAATGCGATTGAGTTGCAGCCTTTGCATTATTTAAGCGCTACAGTTACGCCACAGATAGCACAGAATTTCAAATCGAACCGATAAACATTTTTTATACATTTGACTAGCGTGTGACTATTCATTTGTTATACATTTGACTAGCGTGTGACTATTCTGTTCTTTATCTTGTTTGTTTGTTCGTTTCATTATGTGGACATAATGCTTTACGAAGTGAATTAATAACAACATGGCCGGCTGCAAATTGGGTCTTCAACGAAGCAAGTAAAGGAAGTGTATACGATGGGATGTTAGAGAATTTTGATGCAGGCAATTGTGGTGGATTAGTTGGAGGTAAGGGTGACTTACTGGCTAGCACCCCTTTGATGAACAAATTTTGTGTTCGAAATTTAGTGGATACAAATACAATATTATTAGAGAAACCTGTAGCGTTTCCTGCCTGTAAGGATATTGTTGCGGGTATTTCGTATTGGATATACGAGGCAGAAAGAAAAGGAATCGTATTTGAGTCCTACCAAGATGCATCCCAGCCACCACAAGTTTGTCAAGTGTCAATTTATGATAACGATGCTGATGGTGTACAGGACGACTTACGTCGACTTACAATTGCAAACTTTGCACTGCCGCTTTTGACTGTAGTTCTATGTTGTTTAATTGCTACTATCCTTCAATTACGACATAAAGCAATAGTTCATCATCGTCGTAGTCACTATAAAAAGGATTCTACATCAAAAACAAACACCTTAAGGGATAATGAGGATATTACCATCCTACCAACATCATTCGATAATACATTTTCTAATAACAACCAGCAGGACCAGCACGATGGCGATCAGTTATTTGTAGTGCAACCAGTATTATCGCCAGTACTTGTAGAAGATATTGTTACACCATATAACTCAGATACGATTCTTAAGACATTCCAAGATATACAAAATTATCAGAAGAATCTGGTCGAGTTACTGGTAACGCAGCAGCAACAACAACAACAACAGCAACAACATCAACAACAACATCCACAACAACGACAACGACAACAAAAATAATAGAAACGACGGCAAAAGTTAACACCAGTAGCAGTTAATTCTACAAGATTAACGATGCATAGTATTATTGCAAGAAGAAGAAGAAGTAGAAGCTGTTCGGTTGTGTGTGCCGCTCGCTCGCTCCTCGTCCAGTCTGAAGCTTCAAACAATCAAATCAAAATAAGATCTATATTAGTATTAGTATTAATATCATTTATTTATCATACTGTAGTCGTATCGATTTATAATACTACTATGGTGCATAATTATCATCATCATAAAACTTTATCATCATCATTAGACCATGAAATTTGATTTTTCTTGGCACTACCACAAAATTTAGATCTTAATTCCTTCATTTTTACCTCGGCATCATTCAATATTTGTTGATCAACTACATCCCAAAATGATTCTGATGATCTATTCGTTGTTGTCGTTGTCGTTGTTGGTGCTTCCATCCAAAATGGTGTATATATTATCTTAGTATTAGTAGTAGTAGTAGTAGCATTATCACCACTTGCTAACAATGCAGGAACATATGAAAAACTACTTTTAGATAATATCACAATCTTTGTTTCAGGAGATGATATACGTTTCCATACATTTTCAATTGGACCATTTATCTCTATATTATAACCTAATTTTTCAAATATAGTAAAATTTTCATATTGTTGTATTGTACTACTTGTAGAAAATATGGTTACTTCATTTGGTTGAAGATTCATTCCATACGTTTTATTATCGATTATTTGTTGTAATACATTTAAAAATAATAGATTTGGTGTATATCGACTTATCTTAATCTTATCTGACCTTGTTGGTGGACCTGTCATACATGGTGTTACATCACCACGACGGATATGAACAACAACTTTATATTTATTATTATTATTTGTAGTAGTATCATAGTTCTCATCCACCTCCCCTTGATCTTGTTGGTCTTTGTCTTGTTGCTCATAGTCCTTGCTTTCTATTTTACGTATTACTACCAATGACCGTAAGTAAATCAAAAAATCTTGTGTAATTTGTGTTTGAGTATAATTCGAATTTTTGGAATTTAATTTCGACATTATTATATTATTTGATATTGTATTTGTATTTGTTATTGTATTTGATTCTTGTATTTGATTCTTTACTTATTCTTATATCTTTTGTTTTACTATACCCTGTGGATATCGATTAGTTATTTTAAAGACCTCATCAAGACCAATTGCATGAATAAGTTTACGATGTTGTGAAAATAATAATTTTGTATTCGGTCCACCACTGCCACCGCATGCTCCACCGTATACATATTCTACTTTGTTGTCGTTGTCGTCGTTGTCATTGTCATTGTTGCTGTTCTCATTATTATTTAGGTTATATACATAAGCTAATGCAGCAATCATATCATATATGAATGATCCTGATCGATCCTTACGTGCTTTTGTATAATACACATACGTTATTTTGTTTGTCGCTGCTGTTGTTGTTGCTGTTGTTGCTGCTGCTGCTGTTGTCGTATTGATTGCTATTAGCGTCGTCGATGTAACATTCTTATTCGTCAACGCCGATGTTGTAAATGCCAACGACGCTACTAGCGACGACGAGGACGATGTATTATTATTATTATTATTATTATTATTATTATTATTATTATTATTATTATTATTATTATTATTATTATTATCATTATCATTATTATTATTATTATTTTGGAGAAGACTAAAATTAGATACGAATGAAAAGATCACCAAAAAGAGTAGCAGAAATAGGAACGGCAATATAGTGCGAAACATTATCATTGTCGTCGTCATCGTCGTCGTCATCATCGTCGTCGTCGAACCTTCTTCGTCAGAACACACCAACACTAACGCCAAGAAATCTATAGTTAGTTAGTTATTGCTGTTGTTGTTGTTGTTGTTGCCCACTCTGCTGCCGTCGTACTGTAGCAATCAATTATCAAATTGTATGATGCTGATTATTTTTATTGTGGAGATTTTTGTCAGTGTAACGTTACTGACAACAGGCAGTACAGTAACAGGAAAAAACAAAAAGATCCGGCCCAAGAAGAAGTCGATTGAGGGATTGATTCATTCGAGTCGAGTCGTGCGTGCGCAAGTGTGATTGAATAAATCAAAAAAATTCAGGGTATTATACATGGCAGTGGTCTGAGATTGAATGGGCAGGTGGGTTTTTACCCTTTATGGAAACGAGGCCATTATATGGGCTAGATGTTATGTACACTGGAGTTTGTAAATGTTATAAGGAAGCGATCGTAAAAGTCCAACCTCACGGACCAACCTCACGGACCTTACAAAATTGCTGGTAATTCTCTGGGGACTTTAATTGCGTACGAAATTGCATATCAACTCGAACAGGAGGGAGAAATTGTCGAAGAAGTCATGTCGATGGACATGCCAGCTGTAGAATTGGATGTGTTCAAGTCATACGCGACAGCTCCCAGTTTCAATGAAAAGGGTAATACATTGGTAGCGCACGTGCTTGGTGACTAATTCTGTAAAGATAAGGAGGTCTTTGAGAGAGAGTTTGCGGCTTATATTGAAGAGCTCGATGAAACGATCTTGGGAGCTCAGAATGATGTTGATCTAAAAACTATCTTTCTCGACCTTTCATGCACTGTTTAGTTGTTGGGCGAAACGGGTATGCCACAACAAGATTTAGAAGCAATAGGGAAGAATCTTGAAACATGCAATACCTTACTCGTTGACATTCCATCCGGTGGACATAAAATTAAAGCTGATATTGTATGTGCATTTGCTACCGACCATCGACTAATATCACATTCATTATACAGGCATCTGGTTTGGATGATATGATCAAAGACTATGGGTGCACTCAATCTACAACTGGCAAAGGTACCACGATACCTGTCTTTGGTAATCATACTAATTTTGACTCGACGCATGGTGGTAGAGAAACGTTCGGTCGATTATGAGATTCAAGACATTACAAACATCAACCACCATCATCTAAACGACGATCATCTCTGTTATTCCAACAAGGTTATAGACGTATATCAGCAGTTGGGTATGGGAACGAACCTATTTTGGTCAAAGCCGACATCCAACAACGCCGTCGATCATCTACTATTCCCGTAACAAAACGGTCGTCGATATTAGGTATGAGTCCTAAATTGTACGCATTCTTAGAAGGAGAATTGCTAGACGAAGAATTGTCATCATCGTCGTCATCCTTATCAGAAACATTATCAAAATGGGATATATCAACACCAATCGAAGCATTACAAAAATCACACCGGACAGTCAATTCAATTTGTGCTATTGTTGATCCAATTGCATCAAAGATACAAACAGGTGATGAACGTGGTGATGGTAAAGATATTATCTCTTTAGCACTCGGTGATCCAACTGTTAATAGCGCACTAAAGCCATGTCCTATTGCAATCCAAGCAGTACAAGACGCATTAGTAGTAGATACAACAAGAGGATACGTCAATGCATGTGGTAAATTAGAAGCACGTGAAGCAATTGCTAAGGCACATTCTACTTCCAATGATGCAGACGGCATATCTTCTGATAATGTTGTTATTGCAAGTGGTTGCTCTAGTGCGCTCGAAATATCTTTATCAGCATTATTAGATGAGGATTCATTTTTATAATAACCATAACCGGGATTTCCATTATACCAAGTAATTACTGAATCAAATGGTGCATCTGTTCAGTATTACAATTTACAGCCCGATAAGAATTGGGAAATTGATTTCAATAGTATCCGTGGCTTGTACAAGCAATATGATGGAAAATTAAATCTATTGTTACTAATAATCCAGCCAATCCAACTGGTGCTGTATTTTCGTATCAACATCTATTAGATGTTGTTACATGTTGTTACATTATGTGATTAATCAACTTTACCGGTCGTTGCATATGAAATTTATGGTGATCTAACATTTGGTGAAAACAAGTTTATTCCATTTATTGATGTTATTGCTTCTGCTTCATCGTCATCGGCTAATAATACCACTTGTAATGTTCCATGTATAACAACAAGTGGCATTGGTATGCAATATTTAGTTCCTCAATGGCGTGTTGGTTGGGCTGTATTTTATGATAATGAATATGGATCAGTACGGAGTGTCGAAGCGGGTGCAAAACGTTTAGCACAAGTCGTTCTTGGTGCATCGCATTTAACACAATCATCTGTACCTGCATTAGTAGATCCCAACAACGTTGAAATCCAACAAAGGAAAAATGAATTGAAATCAACATTATCAAATCAAGCATCAGTATTAGCAGATGCAATTCGTGGTGGAACACAAAAAAAGAAGTATTGGACGCAAAGGGTGCTATGCATATAATTTGTCGTTTAATCGTTGACGAATTTGATGATTCAATCAATAATGAAATTGAATTTACTGAATTATTATTGAAAGAAGAAGATGTCTTTGTATTACCTGGATCAGACATTGACTGAAGCTGCCAATCGTATTGTATCATTCTGTAATAATCATCAAAAGTCATCAGCGATCATCACTGCATAAGAAAATTAATAAACAATTCGTATGATTATATAAAATTAATATATTACTGGATAAATAATGTTATCTAGTCTAAATCTACAGGAAAACGAGTCCTTAAATTAATATTAGCATCAGTAGTAGTACAAGTGCATAAGGTATGCACTAATTATTTACTGTTTGGATAGAATTTTGTTGTTCTTCTCTACTTGGTTAAATTTGATAAGTAATGCTTGATCATTTTTGAATGCCTCAAGAATTTCTATATTAGTTTTTATAAATAGTTCATTCATGAAGAAATCCGGTTTTGATTGTCCATCACTTCGTTCAATATTGGAGTTTAATATTTGTCTACGGTCCTCAACAAACAAATTTGTCTGGATCAAATTATCAATATCAGTAGTAAGTTTAGCATTAATAGCCATTCGACGGGTTCTCTTCGCTCTCGTTGATGATTTATATAGGGTACTTAAACTATCACGTAAATTTTGTCCAATCTTTTCACGTGCAAAGTCGTCTCCGACGACGTAGTAAAAACCGTTAGACTTGTCCTTCTTAATAAATCCACCTTCGGAACTTCTTGCCTGTACTTCATCTGCAATTTGGGTAACAATTAATGTCCTTTCATATTTGGATGTTGCTTTACTATAACATTCAACTGCATCTTGAATCAAAGTCCGATAAAATATATTCCCACTATGAATTTTCGCTGTTTTTCCTGGAGCACAAATCACATCGAATTTACTAGGTGTGAAGGTGCTTGGTAAAGGAGTTGGTTTGTTGTTGGTATACGACATCATCTTGTTGTAATATGATATGATATTATTATTCGGTGTTTGTTTGTTATTGTTTGAATCAGTTATGTGGGAACGAAGACATCTTTCGACATCTACTGTAAAAATCTAAAAAACTTCTTAATCGTGGTTTGCTTCATTGCGGTACGGTATGATTAAGACCCGCTGTGAAAGAATGTATCACACTTCCACGCGCTAATTACAAAATCAATCTAGCCAGTCGCGCCGCGATTCTTGCATAGAGACCGGTCATGATGCAATAAAAATGTTTCGTAGCGGGTGATCATTCGCACTACAACCAGTGACCACTGAGAGAATGTTCTAATGTTGGTTCTAGCAAGTTCTCAGGTCGCTCAGCGTTTCTTGAAACTTCGGCAGCCCAACAATTCTTTTCCTCATAAAATAAAAAAGTCAAAACAATAAAACAAACACAAATTTAAAAGAAACACTTAAAACAATCAATCAAAATGAAATTCACTATCTCATCTTCCGTTACTTTCTTGGCATTCGTCGCTGTACCCAACAATGGCCGCGTCGTTCAAGGAGCTCTCTCCCCCGCTGTAACATGCTGCAAGGACAACGGAGGTTCATATCAACTTGTTGATGGTGGAGATGCTATTTGCGCAAAAAATAATGTTTACACCGAAGCATATACTTTTATGAGCAACAATTGCCCAGCACCCGACGATGAAGAGTATACAGTATACGCGTACAACAGTTGCCCCTCGATCGTCGGTGCTGAGTTCGCTCTAAATGATAACGATAATGGTGGAGCTTATGAAGTTGATGTTTATCTTGAGGTGAACGCATGTAAGATTGCTGGATATACAGATCAATCTGATGTATCCTACAAGGCAGTAGGAAGTTTTGCCGCTAGCGGAGATCGTAGTTGCAAAAACATTGGAAACTCAAACAATAATCAGTGTGGTGATGTTAAAAATCTTCCTGCTAATTCATGCGTTATTGATATTTGTTAAGCGATACAGTATAATAATTCATTTACGTAGACAGAAAAGACTAAGTTAAACAACGACTATTTTTTTTAATTAAATTTGAACTACAACTCAAGCAAAAGTTTCTCCTGCTTGTCTTTTTTTTGTCGTAGGTATACTGGGTGCTCGTGTAACGAATTATCGTCGGTAGAATTAGTCTCACGGTAGCGGCGGTGGTAGTAGTTTCGGTGGCGCTTTACGATGATATACTGTGTTACAACTAACCGAACTCAAAAAAGCTCACTTTTCTACAGTACTACAGTACTCTCAGCTCTGGCTATAAGCACTTGCAAATACATTGACTACCAATATGCCCATAACTAATTACAAGAGGATACATCTATAGAATACTGGAAAATGTGAGTAGCATTTTCTCTTCACCGCAATCTTGCTGTAGATTCTATTTGTTACTGTTGTCATTCTATTTATTATTCCTTTCTGTTCTAATTCTACCAAATGCTGCGCTTCTTTTCAATTAGATGAAACTATAATGGCTCTGATCATCCTACCGTGGTTTTCTAGCATATATTAGATACTCATTTTCTATATAAAAATTTACATCATGATATGTCTTCCTAGAATCGGCTCCCACCAAATAGATAAGAGCCGTACCTCTAAGCCTCTTGCTGGGTAGACCTCATCTCCATCATCCTCACATTGTCTTGATATCATTGGGGGGGGGGGGGGGTTAATCTGGTATAGTAGTCATCAATGTTGGTGGTCATCAAAATTGTCAAATTTGGCATAGTTTCAAAAAGTTGTGACCCATTTAAACCCGACATGGCTTTACTTTATTGAAGACATGCAGAAGTTGCAGAATGGAAACAATATAGACGTGCTACTTCATGCAAATGCGATGACGACCTACGCTACACGTACTTGAGAAGTTGAAAGAGTGTGTGGGTGGACAAATTGATTTATAACATAAAATGAGAAACATGTATTGAGTTTACCTTTTGCCCGAAACAGTGAGGCTTACGTCCTTAGATATAAATATTGACCTAACAATTGAATTTATTGCATTTTATTTACTGCTGGGGTATGTTTTACACTATTAACTCAGACAGAATTGTATATGCTGTTGTCTTCAGCATAACATTACTACTGATAAACGTGTTAGTTATACTCACAACTACTACAGCATTATATGCAACACTATGGCCAAGGACTACTGGTATGGATTCATTCATTTTCATCTAGTCAACTTTGCTTTGATTCTGTGTCCAAGAAGTTGCGACTAGTTACATCTTCTGCTAGAGTAGGTAGGTATGCTATTATTTATACCTATTTAGTATAATATTCATACTACATTGACATTATGTATACCTTTAATAAAATGTTTAAAATTAGTTTTTTTACGAAAACATAGCTCTGTGATTATGAATATAAGGGATGTGTAGAGCGTATCCGTGCACGAGGATTATCGTATCGGAGCAGTCCGTACAAGCATAAACTTCCATCTGCGTTGTAATAGTCACCGTCCAACGTTGACGTCCACAGCGTTAGTCGACCTGGCCCATTTATCTATCTATGCATTCATTCATTGAGAGTACTATATTTTGTATGTGGAAACAATGTACAACACGTCTACAGATGTTTAATATTATAGAATAATCTTTATTTATCAAACATTCCTAAATCTTGTAAAATAACAAATACTCTTTCACCGATATCATTAATAGCAGCATACTTCTTTGCAACTCTTTCTTCATCAGCAGTTGATAATGGTTGTTGCTTTTGATCGAATTTAGGCTTTGTTGGTGCTGGTGGTGCTTTTGGCGCAGGAGCTGGAGATGACTCTTTAGCAACAGGAGCTGGAGCAGCTGGTTCTTCTTTCTTTGTAACCTCCGCTACTGGTGCTGGTGCTGCTTTATATTCTCCCACTTTCTTTTCTTCTGCTTTCTGTGAAGCTGGAGTTTCCGCTTTCGGTTCTTCTACTTTCTTTACTTCTACTTTTGGTGGAGCTTGAGCTTCTACTGGAGTTGGTGCAGCAGCAGCAGCAGCAGAAGCGATATCGTCGGTTTTTGGTTCTTCTACTTTTGCTTTAAGAGTAGCAGTAGCGGCATTAACACCACCTCTACCTTTACCACCACCCTCCGCATTCTTATTATTCTTATTCTTTTTATTTTTACCCATAGCAAGTTCCGTCATTGTTACGACGGATCGTGACTGCACATGATTATGTACGACGGCGGTTGGTGAAAACCCATTCACAACAACAACAACTGGCGGCGACGATGACGAAATCGCCACTACTACCGCCACTGCAATCATGGCCATTAAAGATAAATTCGTATTACGCTTAAGTTGTGTTGTTGTCTTCATCGTGATAGGTTGGTTTTTTTCGTTTCGTTTCTTGAAAGAATTAGATTTAAGTTAAAATAGTTGCGAGTGTGGGAGGGATGAAAAAGAAGATTTGAAGATGGAGAGTTGAGTGGAAGGACGAAAGGTATCATAGAAAGGTATCATACGATGCTTGTCGTTGATGTGAAAAAACAAAATGTACTTAAATAATATGAGAATGAGGCACGCATAAGTGTCAAGTGTGACACGCGTGGCACCTGTTATATCTTTTGTGTGTTGAAGGCAGAGCAAGTACAATAGGGGGGGGGAGGAGGACGAAACAATGATTTGGGGTAAAAAAAAAAAACTATTTTACAAATTTAAATTCGAAAAAATAATACAGACGTTATTTTGCGCGGGGGCAAGTCAAAATACATTTTCTTTTAATAATAATAAGGATGTGATGTAACAACGACAACCACTACATAAGATAAAACAAATAATACTTACAGTCTAGTTTTGGTAACTCTACCTGACGGGAATAAGTAAAGCACCTGCTCCAGCATAAGCTAGCTGCGCTACCTCGCTTCCGATTATGAGCTGCTCACACTGTGGAGTAACGGCAGAGAGCACTAACATGATGCGATGCTGTTGTCACGATGCTTACTATTGCGACAAAGTCTGCCAGCGAGCGCAATGGCGTGCTCACAAACCGGTACACCAAGATATCATTGACCGTAAATTACTGAAACTTCCGCTAGTCACTGATGATGAGGAGCTCAAAAGTAAATTATATGACGATTGTGTAGTTTGTACGGCACCATTACCGTCCGACCACCTCCTCTCATCTTGGCGTACCTGCTGTGGCAATACAATCTGCTGGAAATGCGATGCTGCAAATATTTCAAATACTGGGATCGATCGCTGTGTGTTCTGTCGGGAACCGGGTGCTAAAACTGTCGAGTTAACCGTTGTACGTCTCCGCAAACTAATTGAGAAAAATCCCGAACATGCACAAGCTCTTTCTGTGCTGGGTGATCACTATAAAAGAGGTGACGGTGTGAACGCTGATCCAGTGGAAGCACGTCGCCTCTACATGCAAGCTTCGACGCTCGGCAATGGTCCTGCATCTTCTAATCTTGCCGCTATGTATGACGACGGTAGTTGTGGTGTAAAAGTCGATCTAACTGAGTCGAGACGTTATTTCGAGCTTAGCATTGCACAGGGCGAGATCGTGGCGATCCATAATTTTGCGATTATCTTGACCAAACGTGGTGAACACACTGAAGCCAAAGCCAAATTGTTTGAAGCAGCAGCTCGTGGCTATGAGGGTTCGATCCGTAGCCTGCGCATTATGGAAATGCAGAAGACTGGTGTGAACAAAGTAGAGATCCAAGCAGCAGCACGTCTATGCCAACGCGTGAAAGGTCTGTGAGTTCCTCAGTATCTTCCTTTTAGCAAGTAATTGCTTACGTGTCGTTTAGTTCTACATATAGTCCCAATCAATGGGTAGAATTTCAATTTATATCTGATAAGAAAAAGAAGTCAATATATTTTTTAATATCATAGCATAGTTCTTAGTAGGCTACAACAAAAGCTTTGATTATACAATAGTACACCCAAAGTCACGTGGATATCCGTAGTCGTTGTTGTCGTCCAATCAAGTAGGCAGCATCTAGCATCTCCTTCTGTCATTCAAACCGTTTCTGGCAACAGTAGCAACAACAATAGCAATAACAGGTACAAGTACATTGATGAAATCAATTTTAACACGAGCAGAGTCATCTTTGTAACAAAATAGCGTACCAAGACCGATGATGGTGAATAACGTCCAAATTGGGAGAAAGAGAATACTTCACATCTTCACTACTATACCTTATATTCGTCTGTATAATAAGATTTTGCCATGATAGATATGGTTTAAATCAAGATCTATCTTTGGATGAAAAGGGAATTGTATTGACCAAACGATTGTATTTTAAAACTTAAGATGAGTCATGAAATATGGTATTGTACCATCCTTATCATCGTATCGCCAACCAAATTGAGTAATCGGTACACGAACGATACTTTCCGTTTGATGAATAGAATGGTTTGTTTGTGTGATAATTTGACACATTTCGTATAGTATTTGATTGGATTGAAACGGACGAGAACAGAAAGAATATGGTCGATTTTGTTTATTGATGAATGAGGAGCAATAAATAGCATCATTGCGCAGTATAATATGATTTGTCTATTGCACCATACTTGTATCCGACATCCAGATCGAATGGCACCTCATTATAGACAAATATTTTATCTCTTGTTGGCGTGATTTGCGGTTAATTTCTTGTTTTTTTATGAAATGTTACTGGGTAATGTATAGATAAGCTTGACTGATTAGATATTTTCAACTTTAGAGAGGTAAGATGCCTTGTCACACAAGGCCACAACATTTGTTGCCTACACATAGCTGCTTCTACCATAAAGTAGCCTACCGGTATGTTGTACAGTAATCAAATAATAATAAATTAGATCAGGTTTTTCAAGACTACGCATTTCAATTCGTGAATGAAATTTACAAATCATAGCAGGGCAGACCTTGACTGCCACGTGTAAGATAAAGCTGATTTGTCAGGGCCATCCATCCATCATCCTTGTTTCAAAATCCATTTCCCCATTTTCATTGTGAACAGTTTTCGATAACAAAACATCATACCGGTACAAGTATATCATCATCTTATCGGTATCGGCGAAACTGTACTGTATTCCATTTCTAGTCACTCTATAACTGAAAAAGACAAGTTGTTTATTCACGCAACGCCTCTCACCGCAGCTTGAATCGAATCAGGAAAGCAGGAGATTGAGACAAAAAAAAATTGCCGAAAACGACAAACGACGAGAAATGAGTACAAGTAAAAATGTAAACGCAGCAGCAAAGACGAAGACGAAGACGAAGAAAAACGACGCTAGTAGTAAAACGACAACAAAAATATCTGTATTTAAAAAAGCATGTATTCGTCATAAACGACGTGGAAATGATCCTAATCGTATTGATGATTTATTAGTAGGATCTGGTGGTTGTGCAGATGATTCAATTATTGATGTGAAATGGATTCACTATCTTCAACAACGTAGTAGAAGAAAAAGAAGAAAACATCCACAGCAGCAGCATTCAACAAAGAAGAAGGATAACGACGACGATGGCAACTGTGATAGTGATAACGACTCAAAAAACACCACCAGTGACAACGGTGGTCGGTTTAATAAGGACCTTGTCTTTCTAATTGATCATCACAAAAGAAGTACAAGTACTACTAGCACTAGTACTACAGCCGAGGATGCTACTGATACTGATACAACAACTCCAACTCCTCCACGTTGTTATGGATTTCATGAATATCCTGGTGTATACATATATCCAAATGCATTAAGTGAAGAAGTTCAATTGCAATTATCATATGAAGCTGTTACAAAATATTGTGAACATTCTTCTACAAATTCAAATTCTTCTTCATCATCATCACCAAATGCTTCTTCACCAAATGCTTATCGTACTAATACTGATTTATTACCACCAAAAACAAATGAACAGATTAATGATACTACTAATAATAATATTAGTGAAACTATGTGGAATTTATGGAAACAAGAACAAGAACAATCTGATTCATCATTATCGTCGTCATCATCACCACCGCCTACAAAGAAGAAAAAGACAGCAACTACTACAACAACACCAACAACTACTGCTACCCCTATTGTTGTTGCTAGTACTACTACTACTACTACTACTAATTACTATCGTCGATTTAGTAAATTATCATGGTCCACAATGGGATATCATTATGATTGGAATAAACGACAATATCATCCGGATCAAAAGTTGATAGTAATACCATCATTAGTTACTAAGATATCGAAATACTTTGCATCAGCATCATTATTATACAATAATCAAAATAACATTGATAACTATTCACTGACAAACGCACCACTAATACCACCACCAACAGGAACAGGAACAGGAACAGGTGAAAATAATATAAGTTTTATACCATCCGCATCAATTGTGAATTATTATACAGAAAAATCAAATTTTGGTGGTCATCGTGATGATTTAGAACATATAAATGCCATGGACAAACCAATTGTATCAATATCAACAGGATTACCAGCTATATTTATATTAGGTGGATATACAATCAAAGATGAATACAACTATGAAGATAACAAAAATGAAAATGACAATGATGGAAATGAAAATGAAAATGAAAATGATGAAAATCATCCACAACCACATCCAGTTCGTGCAATATTAATACGACCAGGGGATGTATTAATTATGGGTGGCCCATCACGATTAAATTATCATGCAGTTGCACGAATTGTACCATATGAAGCTATAATTAAATATGATAACACTCTTTTTGGTTCTGACGACGAGAATGAGAATAACGAGAACAATAATGGGAATAATAATGAGAATAATACAAATGATAATGCCATTACGTTAGAACAATTATCACGACTATACGACGACGACGACGACGACGATGGTACTAACAACAACAACAATAAGGATACCAATATCAGCATCAATATCAATGATAGTAGTAATAGTGATGAAAAGAAATATTTGAAAAGATATTTAAAAGATCATCGAATTAATATTAATGTTCGTCAAGTTTATCCAGATCAAAAATAAACATAACACAAGACACGACGAGTGACGAGTGAGTGGCACGCACGAAGGTAGTGGATCATAACATATTCATATAATTTTTTCCGATGAAATTATTATTATAGTGAAAACGCATTTTCAAGACTATTTTTAATATTCCTTACTTGCACGGAAGCAGTGAATTCTTTATTATGGATTGAATAGTTTTTGTATGACTTGAGGTCTGTATGTTGCTTAGAAATTGGACACCGACCAACGATGATAAGTTTTATTATCTCTCCATCCTCACTAATTCGTTATCACAGCTTTCACAGGCACATAGATGACCATACGGAACAAATGTATGTGTGCGTGGTTGATCCATACATGCAACTTAAGTTTCAAGACTGACCATCGCGTCATAATTATTGCTGTTCCTGCTCCTGCTCTTGCTCCTCCTGTTCCTCCTGTTCCTGCTGCTATTATCCGATCGTCGCACAGACCTAGCCAGCCAAACAACCAACTTAACGACCAATACGCAGTAGTTGTGTAACTGCTGTTGCTGTTCGATCGGACTATTTGCTGTAATATCGAATCTATGTTGTCGTTGCTCCACCCCCTTCCTCCTGACCGAGTTTTACTCTATATTCTCAAATTCGTTGTTTTTTGTAAGCAGTCCAATTCAACATAGTAGAGGCAGGAGACATGCTGATACAAGAAGCATTATTTGGTTGGACGAAGGATCGCGCCGCGACGGGGTCGAATTGAATTATTCAATATAATTCGTAAAAATCAGGGGCAAAGATATTGAGTCCACGACTGGAGTCACGAGCGTCCATAAGATTTTTTTTAAATCCATCTTCTTTCTTCGCATTAGTGTTCTCATTTTGTGTTCTCTTTCCTGTCATTTTAATTATGATTGCTGTTCCGTCGAAAATGACACCTCAATGGGTTATGTTGTTACAAACATCTACTTTACTCGCGTACAGTATCGTCGTACAGTATCACGAAAGTATCATCATATTAAGCCTTACACTACACTGTAGTACTAAACCTCCGGAGGTTTGAAGTCGCTGTTACATTGTAACATAATATACTGATACGTTTTACTGCCTAGGCAGATTAGCTGGCTACTATCTACAACTTCCTCTATTAGAAAAGAACACATTCTCTTTTGCTTTGCTACTGTCACAAACATAATCGCAGCAGTATTCTTGTACAAACAATACATGTTGTTATCGAAAAAACACACATTCATCCATTCATTCATTCATTCATTCATTCAAATATCAGACCATACCGTTCCATATACCAAACCATAATATACTGTATTTCTCGTCTCCTGGCTGTCGAATATCATTCATCGACCGTCGTTCGTTCAGGCATCATCATCATCATCATTATCGTCATTATCATCATCATCAGAGAATAGAATCTAAGACGACCTCTGAATCAAAAACAAAATTGATAATAACAAACTTAGAGTAAGCAGTAGGATCTATTGTCATTATCTTTCTACCTGAACGAGTCTCTGTCTCCTTCCATATCTGTTAAATATAATATCATCATAGAGTAATAATAATCAACGGCACAACAAAATATTTTCCGTATATACAGAATAACAATTAATAAGAAAGAGAGACAAATAAAACAAGGTAAATAGTACTTTACGTGTACAACTTGCATCGAATTCAGACTACCGACATGCATTTTCTTTTTTTTAGCCGCTCTCAATAAATATCTTCTCTCTCTCTCTCTTCCTTCCTTCCCTCTCTTTCACAAACATATATACACAAACAAACACGCACACACGCTCACAAACACGCTCACACGCGTTCGTATCATCAAGATACCACCAACTTTTGCTGCGAACAAGCATCTTATTTATACCAGGATCAACAATGAGTCTACCACAAGATAAAAACGACTACATTGAGTGTGGCAATATTGGAATTGATGATGATGATGATAAAAACAATAATAGTAATCATGCAGCACATACCGAAAGTAATAACAGTAGTAGTTTCATTGCCACTGATGATTACAGTACATCAAATAGTGACGAAAATGAAAGCACCAAATCAATTGATGTTCCCGTTGTTTTTGCTTCTGAAGACTACAACAGCAAGAATAATGATGACGGCATAATGTTGGTATCAAGTAATGTAAATAAAAATACTGAAAAAGTTAATCCTTCCAGCGTTAAAACAAAATATAAAGAAGAAGAAACAGAAAAAGAAGAAGAAGGAGGAGGAGTAGGGTGTAGCAATAAGGAAGTTGCAGTATTAGTATCACCACCCGGTAAAAAAAACGCCGTAGATTGTAATAACAATACCAATAACGGCAGAAGTAGCACTATCATTGGCAGAAGTAACAACAATAGTTTGGTATCAAAATTAAACAATAGTGAAGAAATAGTCCATATTTCTGATAGTCTATTAGAAGAAGGACGGGACAATAATGGAGGGAGCAACAAGAACGTTGCAGAACAACCAGTACTACCCAATAACGAAGATGACTTTAGTAGCACTTTCAGTAGCAAGCCGTATCCTGCAGACACCTACTCGCTTTTATCTCTTCATGGTCCTGTTGGGAATCCTAGTTATTTTTCGTATGGTTTGATGGTGTACCTGTTCCAGATGACATTCCTTGTACTGATGGTACTTAGTGTAACCCATCCACACTGGTCCAGTAATGGTGATGGGGATAATCCTGATGGAGGAAGAGGATCTATTTTAGCACGACTTGCAGATTTTGTTCCATCACATGTTAGTCCACTAGTTAGAACTACCCAAATTACAGCTACATTGTCCTATATTATTTTTGCAGATTCAACTGTGCTTGATGTTGTTACAGCTGTTGAATTGTTTCCACGTTTTAATCAGGCAACAAGTGACGACAAGCTTGGGTGCATGGTATTTGCCTCTATTCTACGTTTAACTCAGGGTATTTTTGCAATAACTGTAACACTCTTACTAATCGTCACTTCATCCACTACAATTGAAATCATCTTAAATTTCACAGCAATTAATTTTATTTCAACTCTTGATAATGTTGGATTTGAAATTATTAAGTGGGGAAAGTATGGACCAAAGTTTGAAGAGGAAGCAAAACGCATTGAGAAGCTACCTCTTCCCAGATGCATTTACAGGAAATACAAGCATGTTCGATATTTGTGTACTGTCATTCCCGTTGGTGTGATATTGTTTTCAATGATATGCTTTATGATTTTTCTTCAAGAAAGTAATAATCATTGGGTCACCGAGATATTTAGGGTTCAATTTCAAGATGAGGAACAAGGACTACAGGTATACAATGGCTGCTATCAGAAAGATGAAGATGCTATCAATAGATATGAAGGATTCAGAAGAAAGTTATATGAGAGTTTTGGGTATAACTCTGAGAGTGCTAAATTTGGATATTGCATTGATGATCGTCGCTGGATCCTCTTCAATGGTGATAATACTAATGCTTGTGAGGCACGTGGCAATGATAATGAATTAGCTCGTTCTTCAAAAACAGATACCTTTGATGTTTCAACAATGTTTGAAGAACAATGGTATACTTCAAGTAATACGCCTCTTAACTTGTACTTTGTTGAAGAAAATGGTGATATTGAACTAAATAATAATACGTGTTCATCATTTATTGGTGATAGTAACTGTGATTCAGTTTTTAATGATTTTGATTCTCAATATGATGGTGGAGATTGTTGTGCTGCTACTTGCTCTGGATCAAATTGTGGTGTTGGATCCCTTAAGAATGCATTTGGTGCAACAAATAAAATTGCTTCTGGAGATGGTTTCCCCAATTGTGTAGATCCTGATATGGTCCCTATAACTATTCGTCTTGATAACATTATTAGAAGTAGTGGAAGAGTTGAACAGGAACCAGTAAAGTCTTTGCTATTTATTGATTGTGATGGAAGTAATGTTTTGAACATCTATGTTGATAAGTCCATGGAAAATCAAACAGAAACAATTATGGTCAATGATGGTGCAGATTGTACTATGACTATTAGAAATGATAGTAGTTATGATTCCCCAATTTGGTATGCAGACTATACAGTTTTTCATGGAGGTAAAAAATCTATTGAAAGCAATTCAATTGTGGTTACTCAGTCTTCTAGTGCTAAAGAAAGTACCTATGGCTTTAAAAGGATACCAGTATGTTATTTTGATAAGCTTTATGATTATATTGATAGCTTAACTGTTTATACTGGTATTAATTATGACCCAACTGCAAAAGCAATTGATTGGTTAATAAATGATGAATCAGAGAACTCTATGTGTGAGGATCCTTTTTTTCTTGAAAGATATGCATTAGCTGTAATCTACTTTGCTACCTACAACTCTCCAAATAACACATTGATTAGTACAATGAGACAATGTGTTTGGCCTAGCATCATATGTGATGAAGGGACTGTGATAAGTTTGGATATGAGTAAGTGATCAACTTGTTATTCTACTATTCAATTGCAATATCTTGTTTATCTTTTCATAAAGATCTCACCTTTTTTGATATTTTATCTTTAATTCAGTTAACAATGAGCTAACTGGTTCTATTCCAAGTGAGATTGGACTGATGACCTCCCTTGTAAATCTTGATCTGAGTAAGTAATTGAATTGAGTATTATTCTGCTTCCATTTGCTATTATATCAGTTGTTTTCTCACAATGCTTTTTTTATACTTTTTACATTTTACCACCAAATGCATTAGGGGGCAATGCTTTTACTGGTTCAATTCCAAGTGAGATTGGATTGATGACCTCACTTTCAAACCTTTATTTGAGTAAGTAATTGGATTGAGTATTTTTTTTGCTTCCATTTACTGTTATTCCTGCTGTTTTCTCACAATGCCCTTCTTATACTTCTCACGTGTCATCACCAAATGCATCAGATGACAATGCTTTTACTGGTCCAATTCCAAGTGAGATTGGATCGATGACCTCACTTACATTTCTTGATTTGAGTAAGTAATTGAATTGAGTATTATTCTGCTTCCATTACTGTTATTTCTGTTGTTTGCTTACAGTTTCATTTTGATACTTTTTACATTTTACCACCAAATGCATTAGATGGCAATGCTTTTACTGGTTCAATTCCAGGTGAGATTGGACTGATGACCTCACTTGAATATCTTAATCTTCGTAAGTAATTGAATTGAGTATTGTTTTGCTTCCATTTACTGTTATTCCTGCTGTTTTCTCACAATGCTGATCTTCTACTTCCCACATTTTACTACCAAATACATAAGGTAACAATAAGCTAACTGGTTCCATTCGAAGTGAGATTGAACTGATGACCTCACTTGAATATCTTGATTTGAGTAAGTAATTGAATTGAGTATTATTCTGCTTCCATTACTGTTATTACTGTTGTTTGCTTACAGTTTCATTTTGATACTTTTTACATTTTACCACCAAATGCATTAGGTGACAATAAGCTAACTGGTTCCATTCCAAGTGAGATTGGACTGATGACCTCACTTGTAAATCTTGATTTGAGTAAGTAATTGAATTGAGTATTATTCTACTTCCATTTGCTGTTATATCAGTTGTTTTCTCACAATGTTTTTTTTATACTTTTTACTTTTTACCACCAAATGCATTAGGGGGCAATGCTTTTACTGGTTCAATTCCAAATGAGATTGGATTGATGACCTCACTTGTAATTCTTGATTTGAGTAAGTAATTGAATTGAGTATTATTCTGCTTCCATTTGCTGTTATATCAGTTGTTTTCTCACAATGTTTTTTTTATACTTTTTACTTTTTACCACCAAATGCATTAGGTGACAATAAGCTAACTGGTTCCATTCCAAGTGAGATTGGACTGATGACCTCACTTGTAATTCTTGATTTGAGTAAGTAATTGAATTGAGTATTATTCTACTTCCATTTGCTGTTATATCAGTTGTTTTCTCACAATGTTTTTTTTATACTTTTTACTTTTTACCACCAAATGCATTAGGTGACAATAAGCTAACTGGTTCCATTCCAAGTGAGATTGGACTGATGACCTCACTTGTAATTCTTGATTTGAGTAAGTAATTGAATTGAGTATTATTCTACTTCCATTTGCTGTTATATCAGTTGTTTTCTCACAATGTTTTTTTTATACTTTTTACTTTTTACCACCAAATGCATTAGGGGGCAATGCTTTTACTGGTTCAATTCCAAATGAGATTGGATTGATGACCTCAATTGGATATCTTCAGTACCAAGTGAGATTGGACTGATGACCTCACTTGTAAATCTTGATTTGAGTAAGTAATTGAATTGAGTATTATTCTGCTTCCATTTACTGCTATATCTGTTGTTTTTTCACAATGCCATTTTTATACTTCTCCCATTTTACCACCAAATATAAAGCGAAATGTGCGGGTAGTACTGTGGAAGAGTTCTTTACAAATAAAAATTCCAGGTATCAACGATTTCGATTCATTTGTTACTATTTGGCAGGAAGGTATCAATAATAAATACTATACTGTACCTCAATAAGAAGAAACACCATACGTGACTGTGGATGTATTGGCACGTGATAGTACGGTTCTGGATCAGTATGATAAAGTCCTGGCTTTGAAGGCTCGAGCAGGAACGGAATTAACGTACGACAATATGATTGCAAAAATGGTAGATACCGATAAGAAACGTGACGAGGAATGGGGGAGAGGAGTGATCGCCGAGGCTGGAAAAACCGGAAAAGAAAAGGAGATAGCAGAAAACAAACTGGAAAATATATTGCCCGTCGTTCGAGCCTATTTGAAATTGATAATATTCATCGTATGTCGGGTTTTGGTCTTGCTATCAAGGATGCTGCAGGTGATGATGAGGATGCCCAATCTCGTCGTCGCAGTCGCCAATCGTTTATCGAAACTGGTAAATTTGAGTAAGGAATTTAGAATAAAAACGGATGATCTACAACTTAAAGTACTGCCGGTCTTGGTGGTGTAAGCTTCTCAACACATTTCCACATGCCCCAGTTGTATGTGATGCTCACAACAATAAAGTCAATAATAACATACATAGTAATGCGGCACCATCTTAATTTAGTTCTTGTAGTACCTTAAAGAGTTCTCGTTATCGATATTTTTCTCATGATTATACAAAAGCGACGGTGGCGGCAGAACCAGGAACGGCATACGATGTAGTGGTCTTACCTATGGCTACATAGTCTATTTACGTACTGTTGTTGACGTAGGATCACCACCAAATGCAAGTCCTAAAATTGATAGATCACACGACGGAGAGAGTGAATTGAAGATCTACAAAAATAATCCTTTGGTGCTAAAAATGAGTAATTACCGCCCCCCTTCCTTAATTATTTTCCATTATACGATGATGCAGCTAACCAAGACTACTGCGCCTACAAGGGCTATTGACTAAGCTCTCCTTCCACGTACTTGTTGAAGCTAAACGTATGTTTTTGATTGATATTTTCCTGATAAAATTGTACGACTACTTTACTATCCGAGCTATTATTGAACAGTATTGCTCCAAGTTAAGTTAATGGTTCGGTCTTGGTGATCTTCCAAAATAGTAGTCGCGTTGACTTTATTATACGGTCATTACCAGCATGGATTTTAATGTACTACAGTTTAACATTGAACCAAGCTTAGTAGTCATACTACGAAACGTAAACATTGTCATGAAAAACTTTCAATAATATATTAGTATTTAGGGGGTGGATACTTTTGTTTTTCTTGTTAGGAAAACGATATCTTTTATAACCGAAGAGGTGCGGTATTATTCATAGCTTTACATTCTGCAGGAAAGTTCTTAAACGCAAAGGATTCATTTAGATAATTGATATGATCAATATTCAATGATAGATATAATGGCCAACTTCCCATACACGACGATGATTGGTTTTCTTTTGTACCATCATTTTGTTGAGGACAGACTATATATTCGGATGATTGCCTGTTGGTGTAATAAACTTCTAATGGTGCATGTACAATAGGATGGAATGGCAGATTTGGTGGTGCACGTGGAACTGGATCGTGAAAATGTACAATACGCCAAATCGGTGATGATACACCTTGTTTTGTAGCAGCGGCAACAAAACTATTAGCAAATTCTACATTCCCCAATCGAGGTTTACCATATGTCCACGTCGATTCAACATGATATCCCATCACAGCTCGTAAATCGAATGATGCAATTGTTGCTAATTAATTAAAGATTGGAAAAAATGGTTTGGATACGGTAGTAGAAAAGTAAGAGTAAGGATAAGAGTAGAACCAGCAGTATAAGATAATGAGCCAACGTAAGGGGAAACCCAATGTGCGCTGCACGTATATGCACTTACCAATTGCACCGCCGAGAGAATGTCCGCTTACAACCAATGAGGTACAGTTCAAATCTTGTATAGCATCATGGAGTTCATTACGAAGTTCGTCGTACGCAGAAGCAAATCCATAATGTGCTTTACAACCTCGACACCAATCAACTTCGTTTTCTTCGCCGTCGGTTAGATTCATATTCATAATCATATTACCTGTCGGCCATGGTTTTAGCATAAAAAGAAAATCAGCATACCAATTCTTCGTATTTAATGATCCACGAAATGATACAATACATTTGTTATTGTTAGTACTATCATGATCTGATAAGTCATCATTATCATTATCGCCATCAACATCAGAATTATTGTTATTGTTATCATTAGGAATCTGTGCAACATATCCTTGCACACCATACGATTCTCCTTCTGGTATATACCGTACTTTATTATTTTTGTTATTGTTATTATCTGGTGCATCATCATCATCGCTGATTATTGGGACCTTATCACACATATATCCACATGACCATGCCAAAATGCTTTGTTCAGTACAAAAAGCTACTTTGGAATAAAATAAATATTTTCTTGCCTCTTCTTCATCATATTCTAGATGTGTAATAATAGTATCGTTCTCATCATTGTTATTAGCCTTAGATACCACCCAGCTTCCATAATTTGTTTCCATACTTATTGATGTTGTGACCATAGTCTTTTCCTTCTTCGTCATCGTCGACGATGACGTAATGTAAAAGGCGATAATTGAGAATACAAAACCAAGGAACCATAATTTTTGGCAGAACGTAAGTTTCCTTTTACCACTACGATTGGTTGCTTTCCACGACAGAAACAACAACGAAAAGTCTCGACTTTTTTTATTTATCATATTTCGATTATCATTAACTTCTGATTCATGCTGATGTCGATGATCATCGTCAGTAGTGGTGGCGGTGGCGGTTGTATCGAGGATCAGAAATTTAGGTTCATTTTGTCGTTGTTGCTGTTGAACTTCCTTTTTCGAGGCAGACAACGATTGTTCTAGTAATGGTGCCCGTTCTTGTTCTTGTTGCTGAGAAGTATTAGTATTAGTAAGTATCGTTATTAATGAAGAATGAAAAAATGCAAATACCGTAGTTGCAATCGATTTGGATGGGTTCAAAAATGATGGTTGAATCGTATAAACTGGTAACGCTCGACGTGGCCATGAATCTTCTATTTGATTATGATTCGATGTCGTCATCATTCTTGAAGTGTTACCAGTAGTATTGTTATTATCGATGATGAAATGGAATATATGAACTGAACCATTATTTGCATCTAATGCAGCTAAGGTAGACATTTCTTGACAGCAACCACTCGTCGTCAACGTTGATGTTGATGCTGACCATTGTATGCTTATAAATCGATGACATGTACCATCACATCCATCACGTTCTGTTTTACCTTGAGTTCTACAAATAATTGGTGCTTCATTTCGTGTATTGAGATCATCACGAAGAACTAATATAGTATTACCCCCCATAGCAGCTAACCAATATGGCGATGAGTTCAATGAGGTACTAAATTGTACTGATTTTACTGCAGAATTAAATCCCACCCAATCAATTGCCTTGTATTTGTTTGATACTACTACTTCTTCTGGGTCAGTAGTTGTTGTAGGACCATAATCATAAACGCGTAATGTTTTATCTAAAAATCCAACAGCGATTTTTTGACCATTTGATGATATATCAATACATTCAATTGCAGCACCGTTACGTTTCAATGATAGTGGTGGTGGTGGTGTTGTTGGTGTAGTAGTAGCAGTCGATGCTGTTAGCCACTGAATTACTCCATACGATGCAACAGCTAATGATACATTGCTGCTTTTATTATCGTTATTATTATTGTTATTCCGAAATGCAAGTCCTGTTACAGTCCCGGATGTTGATTCTAATGATGATACTATCTGTCCATCAGTGCAAAAATTCTCCTCATCATTTGATAATGAGTTATTGTTATTGTTGTCATCAACTTTAATCAATACTGTATTCCGTCCAGCAGATGCACCAATATATGATCCATTATCATTAAATATCAAATGATCAGTCCATAATCTTGTACTTGATTTATTACGATATTTATTCCTTATTTCAAATGTTGTAATATCAAATTTATATAACAATTTACCTGTTAACAAACGCCATATTTCAACATAACCATAATCATCACCAATAGCTATTCTACCACCATCATATGAACAAGATGATATTTGAATTGATAAAATTGATTTTGTGGTACCATTATTATTACTATTGTATGGTTTTAACCAGATAATAGTAGATGAAATATACGATGATGATGACGCATCAGTGGTAGATAAAGCTGATGTTGTTGTCATTGTAGAACTTGTTGTTGAAATGGCTTCTAAGATACTTCCATTTGATTTCTTAATAAGAAATGTGATTCCAGTTTCTTGTAGTAAATTAGGTACTACAGGAATAGCATCCTCAATTGATACATCATTGATAATGATAAGACTTGTACTTTCTGAATCACCACTGGTAGCAGCGGCAGCAGAAGCAGCTGTGGTTGTTTCCTTTTGTTGTTCTTCTTCTTGAAATGGCAATGGTAATGACAATGGCAATGCTGTCGATTCATTTTCAATTTCTTCATCATCTTCATCGCTTTTTGATAGTAGTGATAAATATTCTGTGATTGGTGGTTCCTTCAATGGAAGGTATTTTGCTGCAATTGAATCATTAATTGATTCTAAACTAATTGAATTAGTATTGATCTTTTTTATTAAATCCTTCCATGTACCTTCTTTATAGGAATATTCTCGGTATATATTCGGACTACCAAATATATGTATATACCTTGTATCAATAACTCTTAGTAGTACATTATCAACCCTTATATAATTTCGAAGTAGACATGCCCATCCTTCATTACAAACAAAGGTTCGTACTTTTAACCATGCTGTACCATTATCATGTAAATCATCTTCCCATAATGTTATATCATCTCTAAATTTTATCGTAGTATGATTGCGTTGTAATAATCCTTCTATATTCACCTTGTAGGACATTGTTTTCTTCCATTCAGGTAGTTGTTTTTGTTTTTGTTGCGATTGCCTCCCTTTTTTGTTTTTGTTTTGAGACGAAGAAAGACGATTTTCAGCTTCCCTTCCAGTAGTAGAAACGAGTGGTGCACGTCCACCATCACCTTTACATTTACATATTGGTTTACGTAACTTGACACGACGTACGTTTTTGCTGTTCTTTTTGTTGATGGTATCATTATTTGTTTCTGCATCATGTTTTGCAATGAATGAACTTGAATCAGGTTTTAAATAATTATATATATGCTCATCGTCATTGTCATTATTATCTTCAGTAGTATCAGTATCATTATTGTCATTGTCACCGTCGTCAGGACAAATATCAATATAAATACAATCTGTACCACCCTTATAGGGTGTCGTGTATGTATAATCATAACTAATTTCATTTATAATACTACTACTAATACTACTACTTGAAGTTGAATTTGGATTATTTGAGTTAATATCTTCTCCACCTCTTCCTTCTCCTTTTTGAGTTTGAGTAGTCTGTTTCGATTTCATTTGTTTCATATGTTTCCAATGTAAATTTGAATCAATGGCATGATAGGTTAATATTGGTTGACAATCATAGGACATCCAATTCCGTAATCCCTCCAATGCACTAAACCGTATTCGTAATGCCTTAGCTGCCTTCTTCTTATTCTTCTCATTGTTATTGTTTGAATTTTGTAAAAGAAGTATAATTTCAACTGTATTATTATTATATACTGCATCTGGTAATGATTGACCTTGAAAACAATTTAATTCTCTTTTCCAATCATAATGTCCATTGGTATTTAAGATATGGGAGGTACGGGAACGGAATATCCAATTTACATCATTATTATTAGCTTTTGCTTTTACAATATTATTTACTTTCGAATCATTTCCAACAGAATTATCAACATCTTGAGGAACAAGACCTTCAACTTGAACTTGATGTTTGTATATATTTGTCTTTATTTTATTATTTATATCATTCCAGAACTTTATATTATTACTACTATTTCGTGTACTTCTTTTATTATATTCAATAGCATCGTCATTATCTGGCTCTGGCTTTGATGTTGTCATCGTTGATGGCGTTTTGAGTTATCGTTCTTTTCTTTGACGACTCGATTCGACTCGACTCACTCGTTAGGACGGACTAGCTTGTTAGGTGATACCAATGTGATACCAATCGAATACAGCACTTGACTGATACACACTCTCTCTACAGGTTGCTTACTTTGGTGCCGTTGCTCTCGACTCTCTACTCAACTCTGTTCTACTCTATTCTACTCTACTCTATTCTGTGCCATGCTGTTTTGAAGGTGTCTTGTGCTCGTGCTTGTGATTATTACTGTGTTTCCTCTTCGCTGCTAATTTCTACTACTGTATGCTTGAGAAGAAAGTTCTCCGTCAACCACTTGTTAAAGATAGCACACAGCACACAGTACACAGCCAGCACACGATATTTGAAACGATCAAAACGATCATTGCATAACAATCGATGCATGGTAAAAACATTTTGGAATTCATTAATTTTCCCGGTGCACCCCCATTGTGTTGAGCGAGCACCTTCGGTAAAACTAGTATATTGCGTGTATTTTTTATTTATCCGATTCATTCATTCAGACGATGAATTCGATTCGGTAAATAAACGTTATTCTCGTTTTTTGATCATTCCGTCTTCGAATATAGATTAAGTTACATGTTCTTAAAAAAATGATACGACATACAATACAAAGTTATATCGTGTCTATATCACTGGTGAAATCGAAGTCATTAGAAGACCCAATTCATATGAATGGATAGAACGTTTTTAAGCTGGTATTTATTTAGAGCAACAACATTCCTAAAATACAACAACAGCAGCAACAGATAAAGCAACAAGAGCAGCAACAAATGCAGATTCTGCAACAACAACATCATTACCCATCATTGATACTTGCAAATATCGACGAAATTTAGGAATGCGATTAAAGGGTAGACGAAAGAATTGTATCTCATCGATCTGGAGGAATATATCTCGCAATAATAAGATGACGTATGCGACGAAAGCAAATAAGTACAGATCGATTGGGTGGGGGTAGAGTGGAGGGGGGTGGAACATCCACGTGGGGTGATTTATTTCCTCGTTTTAACTACCAGTATTATACTGCATTTCGTAAAAGAGCAACTACTGTAAGAGAAGTACGTGTATTACAAAAAAAGAATTACTATACGTCAGAATTGAAGTGAAGATTATTTTGTGAACCAAATTTGAATTTGAATACATTTATATTATATCATAGTTCTTGACTATCTTGGTTGTCATTATTACTATTATTATTATAGCCGCTGCCATTGCCATTGCCATTACCAATGCTGTTGATTTTATCTTGATAGTATTGTACCAAACTTTGTGCATTAAGTTTATCATTATAAAATTCAATCAATCGATTACCATCATTACTCGTATTATTACTACTATCATTATTATCGTATTGATGTTGAGTACCATGATTATGATGAGTGACTGTTACAAAATCGACATGAAGGCGTTCTTCTAACATTGTAAGTCTATCATTATTAAAGTCATTTGAATATATTGTTCTACAAAGTTCAATAGTATTATATTGTTCATATGTATCATCACAATCCAATAAAGCAAATAACTGATTTGGATATTTTTCTGCAAATAATTTCCATATATTACTATAAATGTTATCGCAAATATTATTACTATTATTTTGTTCCTGTTCCTGTTCCTGTTGTTGACGTCGTTGTATTCCACAAACTTGACTATTCACTTGAACAAAAAACTGCTGGTGTACAATACTATTCGATTCTTGGTATTGCTGTTTTGATTTCAATAATAATTGTTCATACAAATTCGGTGTCAATGACACAACTTGACCTGGAATCAAATCATCCACAACCTTCCTTTTGTTGTCCGATAATGATAATAATAACGATGACTCTTCTTCTTCTAACCATGATAATGATATATTTGTTTGTTTTGTTATTTTACGTGCAAATAAATGACCACTAGTATTATATATAGTATCATTCACAAGATCTAGATAGGATGGATGATCAGTTTGTATATTTATTGGCCATACATCATACATAAATGGTCCATCACGTACAAATAAACCAGGATATTGCCCAACAACAAGTGTTGTTGTACTATTCTGACTATCATTATCATTATCATTGTTATTGTCATCATGTTGATTTTGATATTCATTTGATAATGTTGCAAAATGATATTCATCTGAAGTTACCATCATTTCTAGAGTATTTATCAAGAAGAAGAGAAGAGAGAACAACAAAAAAAAGATACGTTTAGATCAAGAGGGGGCATTTGTTTCATCGGAACGACGATCTTTCATACTCCGACAAAGAATTGAATTGAATTGAATTGAATTGAACCACATACGTACCATAATTAAATGTTTTATCATTTTTTTCATTGGCAAACCATAATGCATCATTATGATTCATTGTAAACCATTGTTTTGATTTCAATATTTTTTCATATCCATAATTTGTATCTTGGTGATCTTTATTCGTACGCATACCATCACTTCTTGAACTATCACTACCATATCCTATATGTGATTCGTTCACATTAATTCCATATCGAAATATATATGGTGTATGATATTGATTTTGTGAATGTTGTTCAAATCTACTACTAGAACTAGAACTAGAACTAGAACTAGTACTAGTACTAGAACTGGAACTACTACCATTATTTAATAACGACTCTTTATTATTCGATGATAACTCTAAATCCTTTATAAGTGTTGAAGCATTGACTAACGGTACAGAATCACCACTAACAAGAATATAATGATCGAATTGAAATTGTTGTTGCTGTTCCTCATTATTTTCTTGTCCTTTGTTGTTGTTGTTGTTGTTGTCCTGCTCATAATTCTCATTGTCATAATATTTAGTAGCATATCGTAATAATTGTATTGTTGCTCGTACTAAACTAATTGTATTTCTCCATGTATGTACAGTAGGAATAATATGTATGCACTCATTGTTAACGACGGGTATGTTATTGTTCTTGGTATTCTTATTGTGAATAAAAATGTGTACATCCACATTATGATTGTTTTCATTATTGATAAATTTTGACCATATATCTGGACGAATAAATCCACCAGCAATAATAGAGACGGTGATAATGTCATTTTCTTTAATATAAGATGATGATGATGATGTAACGATATCGTTTTGTGTTGGTCTTGTTCGTAAACAACGTCTATTGAAATAAAGGTAGGGATTTCGCTTTCACTTCATCACAGTGCCTACAGTATGTGTATTATGAGAATTTGGATTCTTGAGGAAGAGGTGCGGGCGGATTAATTTCACTTTCTTCACACTTGCACAGTTAGGGCATGTAAAGATGGGAGAGGGGAGGTCTCAGTTTGGGGGTTGGGGGTTAGATCATTATTTGGAGGAAGGTTTGTTGAAGCTTTGGCTGAAAAAGAAACATGTAAAAAACAGTTGTCTATTGTTTCATTAGTCGTTTAGCATTTATGAATGGAGCTTAATGGGTAGCTTCTTCAAATAGGATGCGGAGGTATCTGGGGGCAGTAGCCTATGGCGACCAGACATTGGAAGAAATATCCCACTTTTCCAGTACAATTTTTCTTATTAAGTGCGGATTACAATTTGGTACCAGAGTTACATTAAGATGACGTCTGTGACTAGATCAATGAATGAGTTGGTATGTTTCTTCTTCTATGGATATATGTTGTAACAACTGTATTGTAAAAATTTCCAACTATGTAAATACTAATCATTTACCACATATTTTCTTCCGTTTGTTGCCCAAATGTGATACTTCTTTCATATTTGTAAACTAGTGTTTTGGATCACACCACATAATAACATATTCACATCGAAAAGTAACTTGGAATATTGATAACAGCTCAATCAGTTGATCTTCATTTTGGTTGTGTTGCTTAATAGGGTGTGAGTAAATTGTTGCACATAAAAGAGAAGAATAAAACATTATTTGTGAACAGACGATATTTTGAAATAGATTCGCGTGTAAGGTTTCTGTTACCTTGAAGATGACGTCAGATAGCTCGTTAGTACCACGCGCGCAGAAACGAAACATGAAAAATCTGAAATCATGGCGAAAGAGAACATTCCGTTAGATTGACCGGCACGACTTAATAAGTATATACTCTAACGGCATGTAAGGATTTATTAGTACGAGGACTTATTTTATATTGTATGGAGTGATACCAAAATAAGCTTAGACAACAATGGAAACAACAGCAACAGCAACAGCCACCGCCACGGGAGTGCTCGACTACTTCCTCCCGCTCGGCTTTGTCTCAACGTACGGAAGAATCTTTCAAATCTTTCGCGACAGATGGATCGCCTTTACCGGAATCGCATTTGTGATGTATGCCGTGGGATGGATCTTTTCCATCTTGTTGAGTTTAGTGTGGGGGAACGACATCCGCATCGTCGGCTTTTCGTCTGTTTACGGATATGCCTTCGAATTGATGTGGGAAATTTACGGATACGCCTTTTACCACTACGCCTACGAACTGGAAGTGGGATCCAATCTTGCGTTTTATTTCGTGGAGGTGGCCCTATATTACGTCTTTGCCGGCTTCGCCCACGGAGCCTTGGTCTTGTTGACGATGCATTGGTATGTGCACCAGAGCCAGCATCCGATCGACGCCTTTGAAAGCGCCCTACGAAAGTGCTGGTCGATCGTTGGCGCGACGGTATTGATTTCGTTGATCGTGATACTGCCAGCACTTCTTCCGGCCGTGACGCTCTGGGTATTCGCCGGTGTGGTTTCCGAATCTACCGTCGTGGATATATCTATTTTGTTAATAGTAATGTGGGTGGTCTGGAGCATATGCATCTCAATTGTTACCTCTACGGTGTACGCTGCCATCATGGCGGAAGGAATGGGTCCCTGGGCCAGCATCCAGCGCTCGTTTTCCCTGGGGCAGGGCCAGTGGGACTCTATTGTTGGAATTTTGGTGCCGCTGTGGGTATTGCAGGTATGGTCCAAAGCCGTTCTCGGCAAGTTGATCGTATACTTTTCCATTATCGGAGACCAGATCGTCGTCACCAACGTGCTGGCTACGATCATCGGAATCCTCCTTCTCGCCGTCGCGCCGGTGTAAGTTAGTTCCGATAAATATAATATATCAATATGGATTCGTCATTCCTCTTCCTGCATCCTCTAGAGGAACATCGGCTCTCTCACTTTCTTCCTCCTTCTCTCGATATTTAATACTCGCTTTAATTACTCCACCCCCTCTTCTTCTCCTTCTTGGTAAAAAAAAATTCCGTCCTTCGTTTGTGACGGTAGATTCGAATGCGTGATCTACCTGGACCTTCGTGTCCAAAAGGAGGAGCTCGATAGCGTGAAACTCAATGGAGAGATTGGTAGCGAACAAGACTCTTACAGTATCATGGTACCAGCTGTAGCGAAACAACCAGTAGCGCCAGTGGTTTTGGCCGAGTTGCCTTCCCTTGCGTAGAGCCCTAACATATGTACCTTTTGAGTACAATTGTAGGTTACAAGTAATGATGTGTGACTAAATCGGTCTGTCCATCTCCGTCGAAGCTTTCCCGTTGAGAGTGGTAGTTTTTTGTGCGTGTGTGCAAAATTAGGAGGGATTTTTTTGGATTGTCAGCGAGTGATCAAAAACCTGATATCTTATATCATACTTAGAGGGAATTTAATATTATTTGGAATAGGATATGAAAACCCGTTACCAGTAGTATTAGTTACGAAGTTTCAATATTATTCTATTAGTGTGCCTACTGTACTCTTTCTATGAGATTCCATATAATGATATTGTATTTGTAGAAGCAAATCGTGCAACCATTTCAGCTGTTAATGTTGTTGTTGTTGTTGTTCCTGTCAATTTCGATGTTCCTCCTCCTACTGCTGCTGCTGCTGCTGCTGCATCTTCGTCAACAACTGCATTGGTATTGGTATTGGTATTGGTATCAGGAATAGTACGAATATCCTGATTAAGGCAATTATTAAAATTAAGATTACTAATATTTTTTGATGAATATTTTGCAATTTCATTAGCAATTATTGGTATATATCCTGAATGACAAAATGCATAACGTGTATCAATAGAATTTGCTATACATGATGGTATAAGTGATGGTGAACAAGTTTCTAGTACCAATTTGTTCAATGGTAAATCGAATGCACATTCATGTATATGTGTTGCCTTTTGAAATGTAATTGTAGAATCAAAACCAATATATAAATTATTAGGAAATGCTTTTAGTAATACCATCATATGTCTGATTTACCATTCCAAGATGATAGATGTATCTTGTATTTTAATTTCAATAGTCTGCTATTGTCGCCAACCTCGTCATCATCAACATTGTTGACTTCGTTTGTTGATGGTGTTGTTTCTGATAAAAGAGCTGCTAAATCTTGAATTGCAAGTAAATATGGATCTTTTATATCATCACCGTTTTCATCCTCACCGTCATCACCATCCTCACCATTGCGTTGTTGCTACTAACACTGATGCTGCTGCTGCTACTTGAAGAAGATGGTAAAATACGTATCTGTATTGCACAACCGATTTCAATTGCAGCTTTTACTGTACAACGTAATTTTCTTAACTGTGTGTCACGATCATGATTATGAACTTTATTATTTTTGTTTTTGTTCTTTTTCTTACTAATACTTGTTGTCATGTAGGTATAATCAAGGTCAGCAAAAACACCAACAATATTTTTATTCTTATTATCATCCTCAACTGTTGACACTAAATATTCAATAGCATCTTTATTATTTTCTACTACATCAGAAGAAGAAGTGTCATCAAAAGTATACTCGTCATTATCTTCCTCCTTATTGTCGGCACTGTCTTATCAAAAACATAATCATGTCCTAAACCTACAACAAAATATACCGATTCGCTGTTGTTCTTGTCATCATCATCATCAATATTATCATTGTCATCATCGTGAGCTACATTAAATGGAAATGCATGATCTGTTGTTTTTTGTATGTTATGTTTACTGGGTAAATAACATCGTGTAATACAACCACCAAAGTTTGTTGTGTCACATACTTTTTTCATTGTATTTTCATATTCTTCAATAGCTTCCTTCCTTGAATGTTTGACTTTAACTCCACGACCGAAACGTAAATATTCCAGTACAGCTGTTCCTTCATCAAATCCAGCATCAAAATATTTAAATGGTGGAAGTGGCACTAAAGCTGAAGTTGAAGGAGTATCATCACCTTCCTCTTCTTTCTTCTTCTCGAATCCTGGTGGTAATAACAGAGTAAGATCTTCGTCGTAACCGTTATCATCTTCACTCTTTGAACGTTGTTTCTGACCACGTTCATGATTTTTCTTCCTGCCTTTGTTCTTCAAAATTGTTGCACCGGCATCACCATTTGATTTTGTATACTTCGATGCACCACGTCCACCATCTTCAATACCAGGACATTGTTTTCGTGTATGACCTGCCTTACCACATAAATGACACTGTTATAAAGTTAATATTAAGCGTAGAGTAAGCAAAACAGAAAGAATAAATACGGTAAGTCACAAAAAAAAGGGACGGGAGAAACAAAAAATAAAGGAAGTAATAAAATTGTATCTGTGATCACATTATTTTGTAATAATCTAATCGCCACATACACATACATACCTTCATTTTTTGTCGTCTCTTATCAGCGGCAGCTTTTCGTTGGAAATCTCTACGATCAGCAAAAGACATACCCTTAGTATCGGTCGGTGAGCATGACACAATGTCATTTTTATCCTCGCTTGACTCCTCTTCGTCATCCGATATATCTTTTGAATTCTTTCTACGACGACCCCCACCGTGATGTCCTCCACCTTTTTTCGTCATGATCGTTTGCTTTGCTTTACAATCTGAATTGCTATACGGCACTATACCACTTACTTGGATTCGTTGACTCTACTGATGTATGGTGTATGTGATTGCTTGCCTCTTCAATGTTACGGTACTGTATGGTCGAGTCATGTGCTCAATGATCACATCAATGCAACAAAAACAAAATTGTTGTCAGCACGTGCCTGAAAAATAAATGAAAGAGTGTCAAGGAAAAGAATAACTGTATTGAAAAAGATTTGAATGTTTACGAATGCGCGCGTGCTTGGCGTATGGACCTTTGCGCGAACTCATTGGAGACTATTTCAGTAATAATACTACTGCCGTCAGAAAATAACAGGGTCGATACGTCGACTGCTGTTCTGTACACTCTCTTAGGTAGACGACTGTACTAGACTTTTGACTAAATGAAAGATAAACTAAGCGAATGGTGTAGATCACAATTTAAATATTTATGCTAAGGTTATATGTTTAAGCAGTACGCACTATTGCAGTGGATATTACTGTAATAAGTATTCTAGTTTGTATGGGGCAGTATGATGGATTCGATTCATTCATATAACATTATTTATAATTAAATCTCTGCCATCTCTACATCACTTTGTGCAATTAAGTTATCCATCAATTTATCATGATTGGTACTATTAATATGATATACATGTTGTTGTACATCCTCGTTATTGCTGATGTTATTGTTATCATAGGACGACATACCAGTAGGAGTTGTTGCAGTTGTTATACTTGTTGTTGTTGTATTCCCAGCCTCATCATATTTATCTTTGTTCCTACTACCACGACTACCAGTAAAACTACGTTTCACTTTATCACGAACACGTTTCAATTTCTTACTATCTCTTACGGGACTTCTTAATGGACCATAACCACCAGCAGGTGTACTAGTAGTAGCGTTATTGTTGTCGTTGTCGTTATCGTTACTTGTATTATTATTAGTATAATTATTATTGCCATTATCAGCGAACATACGGTTGTCCTCATCAGACGAAAACAATATTTTTGGAGTGCATATACCATCAACATCAATATCGGAAGCAGCAACTTCTGATTCCCAGAAGTTTTGTTCATCACGTTTCCATTCTTTCGCAAAATCATTGGATTGAGAGGAATGTGTTGTTTTAGTAAAGAATGATCGTGTACCTAATGAACCATTATTACGTGTAAATCTTGGTGGTGTCATACCATTCACGTAGCTCGTATTGGTAGTTTGTACAGCGGCGGGTGCATCTCCACCACGAGATACTGATGGAAATTGCAGTGGGGGTGGCGGGGGTGTTACATCACTAAATTCTTGTTTTTGTTGTTGTTGCTGCTGCTGTTGTCCTGAATTGTTGTTCTTCATAACATTATTCTTGCTATTACTAGCCATCATGGGCCGGCCAGTAAAAGTTGCAGCAAAATCACGTGTGAATCCTGCAACTGCTCCACCGATCATAGGAAAGAGTGATGTATCAATATTATTCTGTTGCTGTTGTTGCTCATTGCTGTTTTTGTTAATATCAACAGGATCAGTTAAATCTGAATGTACACGATTTAGATTGTCGGCCTCTTCAGGGAAGACACGTATGTGTTGTTTAATTGCATATGCCATCCGATCAACAGTAGCTTGTGTAATTACACTAATCCCATCATTTTCCATATCCCATGATGATGAGGAGGCCGATGTGGATGATAACGCACTAGCTGCATTAACATCATTGTTGATGTTGTTGTTGTTGCTTCCATCAGCGTAACCGTTATTATTCAATCCACTCCAAGCATCATTTATACCGTGATCAAAATAATGATCACTCGTACCATCTAAAGCTGTTTTTGTATTTGATTTTGATTTTGATTTCGATTTGGTGGTGGTTGTTCGAAAAGGACCATTATTATTGTTGTTGCTGGTAAATAATTCTTTTGGTACATCCTTGATCCGTTCTTGTTTTTCCTTTTGACGTTGTTCTTGACGTGTCGTTCCAGGTGGATCATTTTTTGTTGTTCCTTGATGTCTTCTTGATGGTGATGATGAGGATGTTTTTGGAAAGAAGGAATGATGATGCTCCTGACCACGACTACGTAATGGTGTAATTCCTGATGGATTTTTCGTCTTTTTCTTATTATTCTTTGTTTCTGGTGGCTGAAATAATTTTTTAAATGGAGATAAGGATCGTCGTTGTAATTCTGGTGGATCAGTAACAATAACAACAGCTGCCTCTGAATCAAATCTTCGATGATTGGATATATTATTATTGTTCAGTTCATTATTAGAAGGATCTGGTGTAACAACAACTGCAACAACCTCTAAGGCAGATGATTGTTTCGATTCATTGAGTTGTTGTTGTTGTTTTTGTTTCTGTTGCTGCTGCTCACGTTCCCGTAAATGATGAATCGCTTCTTCTGCAGCACGATCAGTATTATCTTGAAAGAGTTTGTTTCTTTTGATGCTTGTTGATGTTGATGTTGTTGTTGTGGTGTTGATATTGTTATTAACCACCCCTACACCTATCTCTTGACGTTGATGTGTTGGTGGTGGTGGTGGCGAAGGAGTGATGATCGGTTGCTGTTGTTCACGTTCATGTTCACGTCCACCACCCGATGATGGATGTTCTCTTCCACCAAGTTCACGACTATTACTGGGAGTAATAAATGTTGTACTACTAGTCGTACCAGCTGTGTTTCCAGAATGAGAATGAGAATGAGCAGCATTATCATTCTTGTTATTATTCTTCACAACTGCATGATCATGATTATTAATATTACTTCCCTCCACGGATGAAAAATCATCATCGTCCTCTTTATTGAACTGTTCTGATCGGCCTGTGGTACAAGAAGAAAACATTGCATTCACAACAAATTGGAATGAAGCAGCATGTGGTGATGGTGATGGTGAAGCTCTTTTCATGTTATTGACGGATGATCTTTGCTGCTGCTTATTGTTGCTACCTGTGCCTGTGCCTGCTGCTTCTTCGCTATTATCTCTCGAAGATGAAAACAAACCAACGGGAACGCCTAGATTTCTGATCGGTCCACGATTACTGTTATTATTCTTATTCATTATTGTTGTCGTCGTCGTATCTTCGAGACTAATTCCTTTGAAGGATGACCATAAACGATTCGCAGATGCTTCAAAAGTGTTCGGTTGCTGCTGCTGTTGCTCTTGTTGTTGCTGTTGTGGATGCGCCATTGTCATAATTATTTTACTTTATTTTACTTTATTTGTAGAAATTGAATGAAAGGCTTTTGTGTTACTTCTCTTTTTGAGCGTATAAAGTTTGTGATAGAAGCAACGCAACGAAGTGTTTGTTTTTGTAGGGACAAACGCTGCTAGATTATAAGAACAAGATTTGCACACGTTATCTGAATATCTGGTACTGTATTGGTTGGTCGTCGTTTTTTGCTTTGTTCACGTCCGTTCAAGAAGAGCATCAACGGGTTTTAACACATAAAACCAGGGTTGCTTGATCCAACCAGCGGTTTAGAGAGATGAAGATGATGGTTTAGTATATTAGTATGAAACTAAAATTTAGTACGGAATTTGAATAGCGTTGAACGTCTCTGGTTGATGTGTTCACTTCAAGTAGTACTGTACACGTAAACATTCTAAACACACATAAAATTCAAAAAACCTTATGAAAAATTGAAATGGGCGATGCTTGCTTGTGTAAATAAAATCTCCATAACTATTGTTGATACTAAAAGTTTTTTATGATACACAAGACGCTTATGTATCAGTAAAATTAAAATAATTCGTGTAAAGAACGAGCATACCAACCCGAAAAATTTACACGACTCCGTATTTATGTGCTTATTTGTGCGTACAAAAAGGGACAATCCCGTGTGGAAAACAAATGCGCACACAAAATCACATTGGTTCAATTTCATTCGGCGGAAACCATACGGCGCGAGTTATTCTAATTGGCAGTGAATCCGCAAGGGGAACAACAAAAATGAGCGATTTTATAAATACATGTCACATAAATGAGCAACGTACAATTTGAGCAGTTGAGTTGGATTGGATTATTACTATCGTAGTTAGTACATTATTTATTTACTGGACTGTACTAGTCCACACTTGACATGCTTCTTTGAGTCTCTGGTTTGCAAATTGGGAAAATTGATGGGTTATGTTTGTATGATGGAAAAGATAGGCATTTGCAGGTATAGTTTAGCCCTACACATATATATATATAACATAGGAAGGTGATAAGATCCTGGCATAACCCGAAGCAAATCCACCGGCTCTAGTCAGGATTACTAAAGCAAGGAGAGAAATCAGTTGGTAATTACAGACAAGGGTATGTGCTGATCCACAAACACATGACCATGGTCACTCATACATTGTATGGAGCAATAGTGTTGTGACTGGCTAAAAAAGAGGCAGGTAACATCACCAACCCAGGAGCATATGGAGGAACAACACACAATGAGCTTGGAATTTATAGGACACACAATTAGCATAGAAAAGGTACAAGCTAAGAAAATGATCATGCATGCATTCAAAGACTTTCACTTCTTGGAATTGCAGGATGACAATGGAGATATTTTCGGAGACACTGCAATTGAGTTATTCAATCATCTAATGGACCAATATGTCCAACTGGAAGATATAGCAGACCAGATCAAAAAACTGCACAAGATCCTTGAGCAAAATTATGATCCAAACAAAGAGCCACAGGTGTACTATAGTAAAATATTACAAGATGCAAGGAACACTCTTAAAATTTATGTGTACACACAACAAAATATCTCATTTGAAAGTGTTCCAAAGGACAACACCGGACGGGTTGTGTGCACAAATATTTTTACATAGTGTATTAAAACATTGTGTTTGCCTCCTACAACTTTCTTGTTCCTGTGGTTGTGGAATAAAATTCATCTTGCTGTTGTGGAAGGCACACAAACAACAAGATTTTCAATCAGAGATGAACCACAAAATATCTCATTTGAAAGGGTTGCAGAGGACAACACCAGATGGGTCAGGTGCCCATACATTTACATAGTGTACTAGAACATTGTGTTTGCCTCCTAAAACTTTTCTTGTTTTTGTTCATGTGGTTGAGGAATAAAATTCATTTTGCTGTTGTGGAAGGCACACAAACAACCAGATTCTTGATCAAAATGAACCACAAAATATCTCATTTGAAAAGATTTCAGACGACAACACCAGATGGGTCATGTGCAAAAATATTTACATAGTGTACTAGAACATTGAGTTTGCCTTCTACAACTATTTTTTTCATGTGGTTGAAGCATAAAATTCGTTTTGCTGTTGATGCATGCACACAATCAACCAAATTTTTGATCAGAGATGAACAAAATATCTCATTTGAAAGGGTTGCAGAGGACAGCACCTGATGAGTCAGGTGCACAAACATTAACACATAGAGTACTAGAACATTGTGTTTGCCTCCTACAACTTTTTTGTTCATCTGGTTGTGGAATAAAATTTGTTTTGCTAATGTTACACGCACAAAATAACAGTATTATTTTCAATCAAAATGAACCACAAAGTATCTCATTTGAAAGGGTTGCAGAGGACAACACCTGATGAGTCAGGTGCACAAATATTCACATAGTGTACTAGAACATTGTGTTTGCCTCCTACTATTCCTGATGGTCCATCATCACTTGACTAAAGTAATTCTGATTGGTATTCTGATTGGTAGCATCTTTATCTCACAAATTCTCCAGTGGAGTTTGGTTATTGGAATATTCTTTAAACAACTTTGAATAATAAGATGAATAACTTCTCCTTAGGTTCTAGAACCAGCATGGTACACCAAAATACCACCCAGTCATCCATTCCATACCCATAGGGGATGAACCAAGGGTCATGATCCCTCATACTTTTTACCTTATTCCTGCCTCCAGAACACAAACATTGCATTTTGGCGAACATGCCATATTTCCATGCCCAAAAGTACCATTCAGAAATAGGCTGTCACAACAACAAAAAAAGGAATTTGACCATGGTTTCAACACCCAGATACTTTCCATATATGCATATTATGGTCAAAATGCACCAACACTATTTGGAACATTTGCCATATTGGTGGTGTGGTGTGGTGGGGAACAATGCACAGGTTGCAGAAATATTTGAGATGCTACCACGCCCATACCAGGTATGCTGAGGTATGCTGAGTCCCAGATAAAATAGCTAGGCATCAACCTAATTCATAAAGGTTTTGGATTATAAACCATACATATATTTGGGACATCACGGGTCAAAGTCCACCACTATTAAAACACACAATTTCTCTAAGTGCCAAGTGCGCATGTAATTAATGCAACAGTAGGATCCCTACCAGTAAAAACACTCTGTTATTCCATCGACAATGATTGGTTGACCTCATTCTCCCCGGACTAACAAGCACAGCAATTATAAAACACCAACCAAGAGCAATGTCAACAACAATGGGACACATGCATATGATTAGGAAAGGAATTAGATCGACAAACAATCCAATAATAAATAAGATCATGAATTAGGAGTTAGAAAATGAACCATAATTAGATCCACCTCAACACATTACAAATCAAGAACACTATGTTGTCGCCAATTCCTGATGCTGATTGGATAATTGTAACCAATCCACAATCCCCATGTAGCACTAAATGAATGGAGAATATGTAGGGAGATTCATTTGTGGTACAAATACAGAACCAAATTTTTACATGCTGCTATTGGAATGGAGGAGTGTGTGTATACAGAAAGTGGTCCAGTAAGAGGAAAATGTGTGTGACAGAGGACATGCTGCTCCTCTTCTACTTGCATATCATTAACCCGCTACGATGGCTAGATACTACTGTATCTAGTTGTTATTAAAACATATTTTATAAATCAACTTCTTTATCTCTTACTATTTATAAAATCTCTTTTTCTTACTGTAGGCAGAGTCGAGTCGAGTCACGACTCGACCATTCCATTCCACGTCATATTATATATCACATCATCCCTTTATGTGATTGATTTGCATTGCATTGCATCGATTTATTCGTATAAGCTTTTCTCTTCTAACCTTTTTCATTTTTGTGTGTTACCTTCGACCATTCATTTCACTCTTAATTTCAATTTTTTTTTTACGATTTTTTACTACTACTAAACTAAACATTCTTTAAATTTGGATGTAATATCATTCCGATTTAAATTACGTCCAATAAAAATCAATCGATTAGTACGTTTTTCATTTTCTTTCCATGACCGTCCAACACCCTCATCACTTGAACTAATTGACATTAACATATGTACACCCTGAAAGACATATCGTGCGTCTGATCCATCAATATTTAGTATACCTTTCGATCTAAATATATTCACACCATTATCTCGTAAGAGTATCGTTAACCATGTATTTAATTTGATTAAATTTAATGCACCATCAAATTCTATACCAACACTTGTTACTGATTCGTCATGTTCATGTTCTGCATTAATGTCTAAAAAATCTTCTTCTTTTTGTAATATTTTATTTAAATCAAATGCTTTTAGATTTAAAATAGTTTGATTTATAGTATCATTATTATTAACTTTGGAATTGAGATTGAGTTGTGTTTCCATAATATCCACATATTTATTGACTTTTCGTATTTCATGAATCACATTTAATTTTTCAGTTTCAGTAACTAAATCCAATTTATTTAATATAATACGGTCCGCAAATGCAATTTGTTCCACAGTTTCATTTTCAACACCATCCGGCTTTACTTCCAGTAAATGTTGTAAGACATGTTTTGTATCGACCACAGTAATAATGGCATCTAATTCATAATGTTCCTTAATAGTATCATCGACAAAAAATGTTTGTGCCACCGGTGCTGGATCCGCTAATCCAGTAGTTTCAATGATTACATGATCGATATCCTCCCGATCTGCTAATTTATTTAAGATCCTCATTAAGTCCCCCCGAACTGTACAACAAATACATCCATTATTCATTTCAAATATTTCTTCTTCTGTTTCAATATTCACTAACGCATCATCAATACCAACTTCACCATATTCATTTTCAATAACAGCGATCTTTAATCCATGTTGTTTATTTGATAAAATATGATTTAATAATGTTGTTTTACCGGATCCTAAAAATCCTGTTAATATTGTACAGGATGTTTTCTTTTTCTTCCCAACAACAACTGTGTCGTGATTATCGTCATCGTCATCACACGTTTCTGCTACACATTTACCAAATTCCATCTTTTCTTTGCTTGTCTTCCTTGTTTCTTGTCTTCTTTATCTTCTTATCTTTCCTTTGTCTTGCTTTTGTGATTCGATTTAGATTTAGATTATTCAGATTATTCAGATTCGATTCATAATATCATCACACAACACACCAACAAAGTTCAACACCCAAAGATAGGCGTTAAAAGTGTTGTGAAAAAAGTCACAAGAAGAGTGAATCGAATCTTCGCTTTTTTTTTTGGAACAATTAATGTCAATCGTGTGTTCCTGCAGTGAAGAATGGGTGGTTTTGCGTTATCTACGAAGACTGAATTAGACTTAATTGGTGGTTTTTTTTTGACGCGCTGCTGCTATCTGATGCGCTGAGGTGAAAGAATTCGACCAAGAAGGAAAACATCAACACACATTCATTTTTCTTCTTCACTCGCCACTGCTATCATTCTAGAGTAATCATTCACTGATCACTTCACGTCCGAGTTGATCACTTCACGTTGAGATCTAAGTACTACTGTATTATTTATTTGAAGCACAAAAAGAAGAAGAAGAATATGCGCATTGCTGCCTCACGACACAAGAGACAAACAATTACACGGGGATCAAAACTTCCTTTTCACCCCCACGCAAAACTTCCTTTTCACCCCCACGGTTCTCACAATTACATAAATCATAAAAAACGAAATGACCAATCCCACAACTAAAGAACCAGTCGAGCAAGTTGTTGTTGCTTTACCAATCATGTGCCGACCTCAATCACCATCATCCAAGATACTAAGCAATCAACCGAAAGGCAAGGCTCCAATCGTTTGGTCATCACTCACCGAACATATCATTAAAATATCACTCTACACTTTACTTTTAATCCATGCCATCCGATCAACACAACGCTCTACTACCACGTTCTCCTACGTCATTAATACATGCATTGCATTATTATCACTGAAGTTAATCAAGTCTGACCTCACCTTACTGATCAAACGTATACAGCGTAAAATACCTCCTGGCTACATTGGCTTTCCAATCATTCGTGATATTAAATTCTTGGCAACAGTCACAAGTGGTACCGGAGTATTAGACTCATTGAATCATGCACGTCGCCACTATGGTACCATGTTTAGCCAATACTTCTTTGGACGAATTAATATAGCTTGTGGAGGACAAGATGATTTGTTATGGTTATTCAACAATGATCGTAAGTCGCTCACAGAAATTGCATGGCCACCAAATATTGCAATGCTGCTAGGACCCGGAGCAGTTGCCAATCAAACTGGAAGGTATCATCGTGTACTTAGAAGCTTATTAGAACCATCCTTTGCACCTAAATTTGTCATGAATTACTTGAAATGTATGGATGATACAACATTACATGAGTTGAATGATTGGGCAAGTACTGGAGATTATCAATCAAGTGAAGTATTCAAAATGTATGCCCTTCGATTATTCTATGTTAGTTCATTTGGTAAAGCAGATGAAGAAGTTATTGCTACATTACATGATGATTTCAAGTTATGGATTGGTGGATTTATGGCTATTACCGTTCGTCGTATTAAAGGTACGTCATTTGATGAGGCAATGAAGGCACGTGATCGTATCTTAGATACTGTTGATATGCTCATTGATGAGTTTATTAAAGAGAACCCAGAAGAAAGTGAACGAGCACAGACCACCATTATTGGACGATTGATATATGGCAAGGATAAAGATGACAATCGTATGATGACACGGGATGAGATGAAAGATAACATCTTGAATCTCATCTTTGCTGGACATGATACAACCTATGCGTCGATATCAACATTGCTCTATCATTTGAGTGAGAATCCTGATGCAATGGAGGCACTGGCAGATGAGGTATCTACACTAATTGAACCATTGGACTCGGATGAACTCAAGAATGCACCCGTACTCAATGCATGTATCCATGAATCATGGAGGATAGATCCTCCCGTCATCGGTAGCTTCCGTAAGGTTGCCAATACAGACCTTGAGCATAAGGGGTATACATTTGAGAAAGGTCAAACATTCAACTATTCAATTCTAATGGCCACAACTGATGAAAGTTTGTATAAGAATCATGATCAGTTCAATATGAAGCGCTTCCTACCCAAAGAACATCCGTTATATGAACTCAAGGATGATTCTGGCATTGACCCATTAGCGGGACGGACCAACTATCCAATCTTTGGTGGAGGTACTCATGTATGTCTTGGCAAAGCTTTTGCACAGCTTGAGTTACGTGTACTGGCAGCACGCATGTTGAAGCATTATCAAGTTGAGGTACGCAATCCGAAGAAGACATTCTTTCCCGTGAATGGTTGGAATGTTGATTTTAAGCTTACCAAGAGGAAGGATGTGTGAATATTGTGTGACGAATAGGTAATATGTGGCCAGTACATTAGATCAATAAGAAATAAGTCAACTTATTTATGATATAAACAGCTTACTTACAGTGTATGAGCATCAGCAGCCAGCTTGGATACTATACGGGATTAGGATACCAAAAATTTCCACAGATCTAAAATCATCTCTGCCCTCGGCACTGGTACAGGGTACTTTCTTGGTACTGGCATTAACACTGAAGCCATCCCTTAGGCTAAAGTTTTCCGTAAGTGGTGCAAATTCGCAACTCATGAGCGTACCCGTCTTGTTATGCGTTTGCAGCAAGGTACAATACGGCAGATAGATGTGCGTTGATTATTGAATTTACGACACGACAAAAAAATTCAAAAATAGACGATGCAACGACGAAAAAAAAATTACAACCCTAGTGAAACTAGAGAAATAAAAGAACTAAGAATTGGAATAGATAATTGATACATACATAGATCTCCTCGGCGGTATTTTTAAAAGTCATTCGATGAATACTTTATTTATTATTTCTATTCTTGCAAATACATGTATTGATTTTTGTCTCCCGCCTTCCTAGTACTAATACACAATATTTCATTATCTTATATAGAACCGATCTTTCTTGTATGGGTAAGTGTTTAAGTATATGATATTAGCTATCTGTAGATGTTCTCATTATTAAAATCCTTCTATTATTAAAGAAGATCTGACGGGGCGGGTGTTGCCTTTGAGGTGCATAAAAGAGCGAAAATGTTCGTTGAAATTATTTAAGTTTTGAATTCCTTTTGTAGGGATTTTTTTGAAATCTTCGCTTTTTTTTCCTAAAGAACAATGTCAATCGTGTGTTCCTGCAATAACCTTGCTTGTAAGGAGACTAACTAGAACGGGATAGAAAATCAGCTCATGTTTCTATTTTCTAATCGCTGATGATTTTAGAATTCCTGTTAAACTGGTGCATCAAAAATCTGCTTTTCCTTTTAAGTTCTTGGGCAAGTCGCAATAATGAATGTGTACAAAAAATTTCTACATGGATAAATTGAGCACCCGATTTGATTACATAGGCTCTGGTATTTTTATTGTTGTTGTTGTTGGTAAATATTTATTTTGGGGGTTTGCTTTGGGTGCTTTCCTTTTTCATCTTCCGTCTTTCATTTTTTGAAAGAGGAGCAGGCCCTATATGAATTTTAATGTCAGGGCCACCACCACCATCGCCGACTGTGGCATTATCTACCGCATTATCGTTATCCTCCTCTGGCTTTTTCTGCATCGTCACGCCTGCTGCCCACTGCTCGAAGCACTGCGGATTTTCAGCATCAAACACCAACGCATTGTTGTACTCCACGAAATACAGAGAAGACTTCTCACGACGTTGGGTGCGGAGCTTGCTGTTGTAAACGAGTTTTCCGCCAGCCTGTACAGCCTCTAGCTGTCCACGGACCAACGCCGGAAGAGTCTCGGCAAACACAGCCGAAGGACAAGCAAGATGAGCGATACTTTCCTCATGATTCAACTTGCACCTCTTCCCCCGAGGACACGCGCCGTCTCGAAAATAAGCGGCGCACCAACACGATGCCGAGGAGGAGGTGGGATTCACCGACCACGCGATCATGGAGGACTTCGCACTGTTCTTCGTCCCAAAGTCTAGTAACCGTGCTCGTGCCTCCGCTGGTGTCACCCTAGCTGCGCCAGCTTTCTTCCTTTCAATCTCATCCTTACAATCTTGGCGTCGGCCTGCTGCCAATTCTTTTCGCCTAGCACTGTTGCCCTGTACCATAATCTGAGGTTCTGAATTATAAGCTGTCAGGAGGATTAGACGATAGTGGGAGGGAAGTGGAGGATATCCATAGAGAATGATGAGGTCAAGGGGATGCATGAACAAGGATGTAATGCCAATTCAAATCTGTTGAACTGTTGACCAGATTCGCAATCCTCAATGTTCACCACATCTCGCTTCCTCCACGAAGGCCTTTGCTTTACAATCTCCATTTCTCCACAGACACCGAACATTCGCCTCAATCGCTAGGTTCAATCATCTAATTTAGACGGATTAGGCATTAACCGATACTACAAAAACAAAGAGAAAGAGAAACGATACAAAACTTACCAGCTGATTTATGACGATAATAAAGTTTGTGGATGATGTGTTTTCGAGTTTTCTTGTTTCCTTATGTGTTAAAAAAGTGTTTTGAATCGTGTGCAGCAGGTACAGTATTTTCAAAATTTCTCGACAAGAACATCCTGGATTTGAAAATGGGTGATTTTGCTTGCGTTATCTAATCGAAGACTAAATTAGACTTAATCGGTCTATTGTTTTGCGCGCTGCATGATATTGAATATATGTAAAGACTTTCGAAGAAAAACATCAACACACATTCATTTTTCTTCTTCACTCGCCACCGCTATCATTCTACAGTAATCATTCACTGGTACCACAACGATATTATTATGAACCATAATCAAGATGATGAGGTAGTATTAGAAGTGGAACAACCCTTACAAACGTCAAACACTCCGCCTCCTCCTACTTCATTCGGGAATATCCTTCAAAAATTTCCAGAATTTCTATTACATATTTTACCTTACATTCCTGATAGGATTATTTGGAATTCAATTGCTTCATCTAATAAAGAGATCTATGGAAAAACAAAAGATGAAGAAGCATATCAACCACCATGGCCAATCAATTTTAAATTACGCATTCCTGGTTACAGCCATGATAAAAGACATAGTCCTGTTTGGTCACCGGATGGAACTCAGATAGCATGTTTTGGTGAATTATATGATAGTGAATGTACTAGAATAGTAATTTTTGATCAACGGCGTGGTCTTCTTCATTTTCATCGTCATGGCGACGACGACAACGATGAAAATAACGAAGTAGGATGGTGTGTATATGAACAAGGCTGCCATTATATGATGGATGTAAGATTTTCACCGGATGGAAGTTTTCTGGTTTCGGCTGGTGAAGACGGGTTAATTAAAATTTGGAACTATAATAGCACTGATGGGTACTATCAACAATTACAAGAATGGAATGTGCGTCAAGAAACTAATACACCTATCAGATATATCCGATTCTATATTGACGTATCTCCCTGCAGTAGATATGTTGCGATTTTATCAGACAGGCATGTTCTCTTAAAAGATGTTCAAAATAATGGCAAAACCATTAAGTCGGTGTTACTACCTGAATATAAGCTGGGAAAGCAAATCATGTTTTCCTCTATTGATAGTCATCATTCCATTTTTATTCGTTCTGAAAATGTAGATGGCAACGGACATACCATCAATATTTGGCGTCCTCGTGATGATTTGTTTACTATCTTGGAACATCCTAATACGAGATATGTCGATAATGATTTTGCACTATCTCGTGATAATTCAATGGTAGCAATATGCGCCAGCGAAGATGGGCAGAGCAGGGTAATGCTTTTTTGTTTCAATAAGTCTGCGACCAATAGTAAATTATCTTTGAAACAGTCCTTTTCAGGACATAGGTTCCCATCGATTCGATTTACACCGGATGGTAAATATCTCTCTTACTTGAACGAAAATAGATTGTTAGTGTTCTTTAGTTTAATCACAGGAAGTGAAATCACTGATCAAATGAATCTTTCATACAGTAAAAAAGATGATAAGATATCTCTAACAAGGTAACTAGGTTAACTAGGTTCGATTTTCCCCCTGTTGGTTGCGGTCAACGGTTTTTAGTCCAGGAAAGAGCCGGTACATCTAATGCTTGTTATATTGCCTCATTTTGGGAAAGTGGTCTGGTCCAAAACAATTGAAAACAAATAAAAAGACCCCGATGCCTTATATAGAACGAGATAAAATGTGAATAACGATATGCTAATTTGTACAAGCATTTAAAAAATGAAATACGAAAAATTCGCGTGCCTCGTCGATCTCTGGTCAAACTGCAACTGCAACCACTCGGGGGCGTTTTCAATTGACCATCATCCTTTTTCGTTTTCCATCGCCACAAGAACGCGATAAATGATATTAGCTACTAGTTTGTACGGTGTACAAGAAAGAAAAGTACAGTACTACGGCTACGTGTCATCATTTACTAACACAGGTAGATTGTGTGCTACCATACTACACTTTAACATTGCTACGATGATACGATGGTACAAACCCGCTATAGCAAGCTAGCTAGTCTTGCGATGTATATTATTTTTAGATTACTTTTTATTTTATCGGTTTCTATGACATCGACATATATCTCGCATGCACTCACACAAACAAAAATAGACACCGAAATTTTAAGAATAGTTGGCATTTGCTGGGGCATGTATGTACACAACAAACGGAAACAACGGTGGGGGCGATTGAATGTCGTATGATATAGCTCGCTCGATTTCGAATATATTATATGCAGAAAGAGAAGAAAAAGGATTTGTGTGTGTGTGTTTGTGTTTCTGGAAGATAAGAGACAATCTTACCTTGTTGGGGAAAGATTCACATGGGATGTATGAATGTCGATGATGACAGAAGATTCTGAGGTACTGCTTTTTCGTCCATAGTAGTTCATCCCATCACTCTCCCCGCGAAGACAACAACAGTCAAAAAATAGGTCCATCCTTTTCTTATTAAAGATGCGATGAATGGGTCGGTGGTGGTGGTGGTGGTTGATAATGAGGTGGAAATGTGGTGGCACGATCATGTAAATCCATATGTCCATGCGCTTGTCGTTGGTATTGTTGTTGTTGATGTCCTTGTGGTGTTCGTCGAAACGATGACGACGGCGACGATGAAACAACATGGATACCTTCAATGATACTTTCAACTGGTTTACCTTCATATGAAATTTCGTATATGACCTTAATTAATGGAAATTCATCAAGTACGTTACGAGAACAAATTAATTTGTATGCATCCCGTGCTGTAATAGTACCTTGTAATTTTTGTCCTTTCAACACATCAACTTCAATTCGTGCCCATAATTCTTCACACTTAGACTTATCATCATCGTAGTTGTCTTGAGTAGGAATAGTAGTAGTACTTTTTTTGCTGTAGCGTTCACGTGCGAATGCTTCTGCACATTTTCGGTTGCGACCGCCGTAGCATGTCTAAGAGGAAAGGAATGGAATAAAGAAGAAAATAACGAAAGAGTGAGATAAAAATCAACGACGGAACATCATAACGTAGTGGCGACACACCAGCAATGATGTAGCAAAAGCAGCACGAAAAACGAACATGAACATGAAACTTACCGTAATAAGATCAGCCATACCACATGATTCTGTAAATGTATCATCGTGAATACCATCAAAGAACATATGACAAAATTTCGCCATTTCAAGTAATCCAACTCGTAACAATGCAGCTTTTGTATTACCACCTAATCCAACTCCATCAATGAAGCCGGCACCTAATGCAAAGACATTTTTCAGTGCACCACATACTTCAGCACCAGCCACATCGGTGATATGTTGGACACGAAAATAGGGAGGAGAATCAAATAATTGACGTGTCATTTCATCGGCGGGTTGACCAAAATTAGATGCTAATGTGGATTCACACATTTGTCCTTCCGCCACTTCGGAGGCAACATTGGCACCCATTAATACACCACATGGAAAATAATCATTTTTTCCAGATCTCATTGCATCAGCAATACCTTTTGATATAAGGATTGGTTGTCCAGTTTTTTCATCAAAATCTGTTATAGTCATTGGACGGAAGGAGACACAGACAAAAAAAAGCAGTAGCAGCAGAAAACTAATGAGAAAGTTGTTATTTATGTTGTGTACGATTGTCACAGTAGCGACAATTCAACTCAATTCAATTCAAATTCAATTCAATTCAAAATTACAAGGTATAAACAAAAACTTACCAATACCTTTAATAAGTGATACACCTCGACAGGATGGATGAGAGGATTTTCGTATGATTGGTAATAATTTCGGTAAAAATTGATGTGGTAACACAAATATTAATAATGTTGCATCCTGACAGGCTGTTGCTAAATCAGGTACCGCCACAATATTCGATGGTAAGATAATACCCGGCAAATATTTCACATTTTCATGTGTGTCATTAATAATATCCGTTAATTTACGTTCTTCATTTGTTGATGTGTCGGTAACAGTTTCTTCAAATACCCACATATTTACTTGATTTTCATAAAATGGTAATTTCATACAATTTCGTCCAATAATAGTTGATATTGCGGATCCCCAATTACCACTACCAATAATACATACTTTTTCAAGTTGATCCGAACTATTTTGTGGATTTGGTGTACTACATAATAATAATGACGATGACGAGGCAGTAGTAGTAGAAGAGTGAGGAGAGCCACACATTGATGATGATGGTTGTGTTGATGTTGATGTTGGCGAGGATGACGATGATGAGGATGCTGTTGCAGTTGATGTTTGTTGTGGATCGGATAGGAGTAATACTTGTAATATGAGAGATTTAGACAAAGTGAATGGGGATATTGATACTGATTGTGATCGTTTCTTCTTGTGATTATGATTTTGATTTTGATGTTTAGTATCGGAGGATGATTTTATGTTGTGTCGAACTGGTGGAACTGAGTTCTGATTGATGTTCGGTGCATTGTTTAACTTAAGTCTTGCTTCTTGTTGTTGTTGGTCAGTTTGTTTCGAATTATTGAGAAAGCTTTCTTGTTCTTGACCATAAGTACCGGTACGTGAGCATTTTTGAGACAATGACATGCTGGCTGAAGGAATCGGAAGATGAGAATACTCTAAAGAATAAAAAGAATATGATCTAAGTTACTGGACACATAAAAAAAGGAAAGACAAAAGGTGAGTAAAAAATACGGAATTAAAATCCATATCAGAACTCATTTCTGCTGTCATGTGAAAAAAAAAGAGAATTCTTTTTTTTCTTGAGTCGTACATAATTATGACGTGGTATAATAATGATCCAACAACATACCTTTGATACAGTATGATACTACAGTATCAGCAAGATGATATGTAAATGGGACTGAATCAAATCACGAATGAATAAACGATTGTCGTCGTCGAAAAAAAATTGTTGAATCTCTCAATGAGTAAAAGGAGAGATGCGATAAAAGATGGTTTGAATCGAATCAATCTCAAGGAAGAACCTATTTCGGTATTTAAAAGAGAGAGAAAGGACAAAGACAGGGCTATAATATCGTCTCGTTCGTGAACCCGTCGATGACTAGTAGCTACAAATTTCAATTAGATAATAATTTTGTGATTCCGACGTTATGGATTTTGCTTCTCGTGCGAATCGAACCGCGCGTATTTAATTTTGCAGCGGGTGTAATGGATGTTGCGTCAAGAACGACAAAACAACAAACAACCAGACAACGACAACGACAACGACAACACAATCACAATAACAATAACATCTCATAGACCTTATCGTCTCTACTATACCGTAATTGTTAATATTTGTATCGAAAGAAAGAAAAACAAATCAAGATGCCGTGGCAATCAGCTGGAGCTATGACCGTCATTATTGCTATGTTCAATGTTGTTCCACTCCTTGTTGGTGGAATTCAATACTTAGGACACGGGGTAAGTAACAGTAACATAACATAACATAACCGGAGACGTACTGTACTCTACTACTGTATTATATTCCAACCAATAAATCAATCATTCATTAATTTATTCATTCGATGCGTTATACAATTGGTATCGTCATGCAGTGTATTATTAATTTTAATCATGGAAAATAGTAGTCGCCATTAATTGCACAAATTATTATTTATTTTTCTTGGGTCTTCACTCACTCACTCACTCACTCATTGATTGTTTGCAATAAATTTCATTTCTTATTTTATTTGTAAATCTACAACGGTGTGAAATTGAAATCTAATTGATTTGCATCGTACCAATTTAAAACAAAATATAAAACAAAAAACAGAAACCGAAAGAACTTGGTTTGCCAGGAAATGAATGGAATTATCGGATGGTCAAACGTGATGATCAGTATGAAAAATATGCAGCAGAAATACGAAAATCAATGGATGCAACAAAGTCATAAATCAATAAATATATACCATTTTCTTTTCCTAGGATTGGTATGGTGAGGAAAGCAAGGAAGGAGGTAGAAAGATGTAACTTTATAAATAGTGTTGACAAAAATAAACAATTATAGATTGTCACAAGAAAACAAAACAAAGATCATGTAGATGTATCTGGAGGAATATTTATCTATTCTTCTATGAATAGCTAGCAAGAGAAGAGGAGGAATTGTTGAATTTCTGTTCATGATTGCCTCCTCGCCCGCTTCTCACCACCACCACCACCATCCGGACGCGTCGTACAATCGTAATGTGAAAGATTTTTCTTCTCCTTCTTCTTTTTCATACCAAACTTTTAGACATGAATTCTTCATAACTCGATCCGAATAATCGTTGTATATCACGTCGAAGTTCTCCTCTTGTTAATGACCATCCAGATTCTATTAGTTTTGTATATTCTTCTGTTAAAACAGATGCAATTACTGCTCTGGAATGTGGCCATTTATATAAAAGTTGATCTAAAACACGACTATCCGAATGTTGTGCTGTAAATGCTGTACCTAACATTTCTATTCTCATTGATGTTATTTCTTTTATTATTGATGGATTATTACAAAACCACCAACAACCATATAGATGCAAATTACGAAACTTCGTTGCCAGGACACATGCCTCATGTTGATTTGTTCTTGATAGGAATGTTGCTAAAAATCGTACAGTCGGAAATCGTGTACAAAGACGTGCTAACATACTACCATCTGCAAATGCAACCACACCATCTCCAGCATCCAGTAACCTTGGATTCAATTTTCGATGTGCACCAATCTTTAATGCAAGTGGTATATCTCTTTCTTCACAAACTTTCATTAAGACCTCACTTAAAAAATCACTATTTTCATCAATGACACTTGCTAATTCTTCACCTCCACATGATTCTCCACCACCACCACCACAATTATTTAATGATGAGACAGGATCGGTGAAAGCGAACGGCACCTTCATTGCATCTTCATTTACACCGGTCTTACTACTATTATCCACCATACCACCAGTAGAACCCTTATCTTCGGGCATAACAAAATCATGTGGAGTAGATGCCATCATATATTCTGGTTTCATTGTATCACACCAATCATGTAAAAATTGTTTTGCACCATCAATCGTGTTGTTATACCCCGCTGCTTTTAATGCATTTTCAACAACTATTTTATTCCCAGCAAGTAACGGATCAACACGACAAGCTGATCGATAATTATTTGAATATTCCTTAGGTGTTGGTCTCCAATGTTGTGTTTCGGTAGGTTCAAAAGGAATATTGGTCATAACTGCATACTTCACACCAGCTTTATCGTATACCAATTGTGAAAATCTTTCAGCTCCTGCAATACCATCATTACGAAAACTTGTATAGAATTTTCGTACTGCATCTAAATCACGATTTCTAATTTCATCCTTGAGACCAAGTGTCACAGGGACCGTGATGACACCACGGCACGCTTCAGAAATAGGTGACCGATCAATGAATAATGCTTTCCAAATTATCTCAGCCTGTTGCTGTTTACTTTTTGCATAAAATTGTTCCGGAATTATTGACGGTGGTGCTGTTATAAAGTATTCAGCAACTAAGTAATGGTACGTTAATAACTCATCAATACCCCATAAACACAACGCACCATGTGTTGGTGGAAGTAAATGCGTGTGTAAATCAATTGCAACGGCTGATGAAACTTCTGAAAATACAATCGATCTAATAGTATCACGATCATTTTTGAGCGGACGCTTCATCAATTGACTATCATTCGGTATTGATGTCTTTTTATAATGTAAAGGACGGCGACTACCACTACGAAGATCTGCATCGTCCAAAGTACCTACAAATACATATAAGTAGAGAATGTTTTTGTTTAACCATTTGTGAGATTATTTATAGAGATTATAATATGTAACGGTGATCGGATATACGGACTTGGCGTGACGTGGACGGAGGTTTGTTTGTAGTCGATGGTCAGAAAGAAAATCGTTAAAATTTCCACTTTAACTTACCATCAATCAACGTTTCACAATTTGCATCTAAATCCATTTCTTTTAATATATGAATCATCCCATCATCAGCAACCATTCTTGCTAATACAGTTGCAATAGCCTTTACTAATACTTTGTATTGTGATGTATGTGAAATTGATGATAAATTTCCACCATCTTTTTCCTTCAAATATAAATGTATATTATATTGATAGTCCGAAGGTTGTAGTTCACCTGTTATGAGGTATGTTGTTCTTTTTGTACCGGCTTGTATAGCCAGAATTCGAGCTAAGTCCATACCTTTTTGAGGATTGCCACCAACAACAATCCCACCACCAACAAATCCTTTCTGATCTATAAGAGCATCAAAAAGATTATTATCATCATCGACGGTACAAGCACAACGGAATTTATACCAGCCCTTGTTTAAATTATATGATAAACCATCTGCGTATACAATTGTACTGGCATCAGTGTCGTCAGTCTCATCCTCATCGTCTTCATCATCGTCAACGGTATAGTTTTTGAGGTCGTCGATTTTTTTAATCTTATTCTTATCCAACCATCCTTTGTGAATACCAGTCATCTCAGCCTTCGATTTGTCATCATATGGGGTTAAGAATCGTATTAATGCTGCCAATGCAAATACCGTAGAACAAGTTATGGGCTATTGTTTTTAATATATCATTAGATGCGGGGGGTATTCCGAGTACGATGATATGTGAGATTGAGTGATCCGAAAGACACACATGAAAGAAAGAAGGGGAGAAAGGAAACGAACAAAAAAACAGAGCGCAAATTCTTATATTACAAGAAGCTATTATAACAATTACTGTACATACCTTATTCGATTGTATCAAATCAATAATAGTTGGTCCAAAACGTATACCACCTTTTGCTGCACCATTTTGTGTTATAAAGAATGTTGATAAACCAAAATGTTGATGTACTATTCGTTTCCTCCAGTCATTGTAAACAGCAATAGCATCCTCTTTTGTTACATCGCAAAGTTCCTGAGTAGTGTTATTACTGTGGGATGTAATACCTACTAATATTTGATTATAAAAAAAAGAATCTAAATAGTTCAGTAGAAGTTTCGAATCATGGGAGTCATTATCAGATAATATATCAGTCATTGTCATACCACATAATGCCATAACATGTGCAATAGCAGTATGGGTACCATTCGCAATTCGTAATTTTAATGCTATATCAGCTTGAAGTTGATTTGGTTTAGAACGAATAATAACACCAAATTTTTCTTTTAAAGATTTATTGTTTGTAGATGAGAATGAGAATAGTAAATCGTCATTAAGATCTTCAATAACTAATGCTTTTGCTGGTATAGGTTCAGCTCTAGGAACTAATCCATTTGGTGTATCTGGTCGTTGAGATGTAATCCGATCAACCATTGTATTATGAAATACAACTGATTCATTTAAAAATATTAGCATATCTTCGTTGTCTGTTGCTAATTCCAGCATGTATTTACAAATTACAGTCCCATTTTGGGATACATTATCTGTATTAATAATACATATCTTTGTTTGCTGCTGTTTCTTGTGTTCAAGTTTTTGTTTCTTTTTCTCGTTCTCGTCGTTGTTCGATGATGACAAAGATGACGAAGATGACGGAAACAAATCTTGATTTTTTGATAAAGCAACTAATATATCAAATAAATCTATCATTGCTTTCGAGGAGGAACTTGATAATCCAGCTTCTGTGACACCCACACCAATAATGAATGGTTTATTACTATTATTATTATTTTCTTCTATAGGCATACTACTCAAATTGGAAGCACAAAGATTCAATACATCTTGTTTCCCTTCATTACTACCTAATGTACCAGCACCATAATATGGTATTTGATCAATTGTTATTTTACCATCATAATGGATTGTATCAACTTCATACGTCCAAGTATAAGACGAATCTGCTGTCCCTTCATCTTCGTTACTATTGTTATTATTACTATTATCACTAATGGTATAATCTAAAAATGATCGTCCACGTGTTTGTACAATTACAGGATGATAATTGGATTCAATTAATGCAGGAACTAATACACTACGAAGGAATCTACCCGATCCAATACAAATGGAATCTATTACATCTATATCTATAGAGTCACCAGCAAAAAAGGTGGAAGCACATAATAATTGTTCCTGTTCCTCCGACTTGTTGTTGTCGTTGTTGTCGTTGCTGCTACTGGCCATGATTGATATCAGTGTAACTTATTTGTTTTGTCTACTCTTCTTTGACGCCAATGGGATGCTTGTTATGTCGTAGTGAGATTTTCAATTTGTTTTTTGTGAATGGTGTCATCGTTGAACGAGATCCACTTTTTCTTCTACTTCTTTTTATCTTTTTGTGTGTGTTTTTTGAGCGACGAAGAATGCGCGCGCGCGCATTCGTAAAAATCCAAATCTTTGTTCGAGATCTTTCCTTTGACACACTACTTTTCATTTTTATTTATTTTGCATGCACGTGTGCGTGAGACAGACCACAACTTTTTTGTTTTTGTTTCATTTACGACTTTAGACTATCACTGCCCTCGTCGCCATTGTCATCGCCATCATCGCAATCATCACTTGAATAGCCAGGGGCAGTTCTATCGTCGCTGTCGTCGCTGTTATCATCACTTTTAGTGCTATCACCACTGCCATCTTCTTTGTAAGACTTCTTGCCGTCTTCACCATCGATTGCAGCTGCTGATTTGTTCTTTTTACTACTACGGCTGGTCACCAATTCCATTTGCATCGCTTTGCTCCTTTATCCATTGAATGATGAATGCATATTTCTCTTCATCTGTAGCAAATGCAGCAGCGTTTCGATCGTAAGTTTCTACATCCCGCCTTAAATGATTGGTTCGCCGAGATTCAGCTCTGGGGTTACGCTCTGGAGTAATAACCTTTGTTACATTGTTACTGGACGAGGCTTACTGTCTTTTGTCTTCCATATCTGATAAATAAACAAGAACACGGTGAATGCGTTGTCAATGCAATGTTCAGTTGAGAGGTAAACCAATGATAAACTTACCTTCTTCCATTATCTGTCAAATCTTCACATCGGTATAAACAATAAAAGGATGGGATGAAACACAGATTTTATATGTAACCTTATGGAAAGATCATTGATTAAATCAATCATTATTGATTGATTAATTTTAATGTCGTTGTACGAATCATCTTTCTACGGTGTCGCTACATATCTTCAATCTCATTGGCTAGCTAGCATCTGGTACATCCCATGACACCATGTATGTTTATTGTGCACACATACGGTATTAATACGAAGTGTCTTGACAACATTGCTAGCCATGACGTAGGCGGGCACCTCTTCTGCCTCCTTCTACAGTACCGTCACCAAACTGTTCTTTTTATCTTATTCTCCCTTCTAAGAACTGGTTTTAGCTCCCTTGATCTGATTGAAAACATTTGGTAGGCTAAAACATCTTGGGAGCCAGTCTGGTCCAATGAGTAGGTCTATAGGCCGAAATACACCATTTAGTTTTTTTTTTGGGTAGGTTCCAGAACCTGCAATGTTCCACAGACCCAAAGCAATGAAACTCACCTCTTCTTAAACCATAATCTTATATACATATCCATGATTTAGACTACTTCAAGTGGTTCTCATTTTCCCTGACACGTCTTGTTCTTTTAATAGCTGCCACTATTTTCGACGGAAGAACACTATGATTGATTTCATTTTACCACGAGATCTTTCTTCGTTTCTTTACTCGACTTCGAAGCTTACATCACTACTCTAAGATGTTTCATATTCATTCTTTGTATCTCGATTTCCATTCGATTGACCTACGTAAACACGCAACCACTTGCACATCATATGACAGGCGTATTAAATATATTAGATTAGTTTTCGTTCCAACAAACAATTTAAAATAATATCTCGTTGTTATCTAAGGAAGAGGAAGGATCAGCAGCAGGCTCGAATTGGTGGTAACAAGAGAACGAAATCATCGCATGATGCGACTTCTGAAACGAGCACAAGAGAACCTCAAACAGAGGAAGCGGATGGCCCCGTATCTCCGTTAGCTAAAGATAACCGACGTACTAGGCAGAAGCGAAAGAAAGTTGGGCAAATTTATTGTTGTCCGCAGGGCGAGAATTGTATAGCGTCATTCGAATTGAAACGTAGTGACGCTGCAGGAGACAAGATACGTGGCTTCGAAACCGAAGTTACTAAAAGAGAATGTAACTTCTCGCTACTACTAGCACCGGAGGACCCAGAATGTGAAGGGCGCTTTTTAATTGATCCCTTTCATTTTCCGAGAGCTAGAATACTTGCAGATGATAAAAGAGCAGTAGCTGCAAAGAAAATTGGAGCCCATTTGAGTAAATGCTATCAAAACCCTGCAGACAGACCCGGCGAATTTGCCAGAGACGTAATTGATTCGAATATCAGAATCCCAGAAGTAGGCCATTGTGGTTGCCGAGATTGTACTGGATGTCATCCGATGGGGGTTTCTAATAAACGTGGATATAGTTACCCCTTTATCCAACGGAAGCCTGCTCATTTCTATGGAACGAATGGAGGATTTCCTGATATACGAGAAGAAGCATATCCACTAAATTTTGTCAACCGAGTACCGAGGATGACTGAAACAGACAACGAAAGAGAACTATATCACGATGATACAAACGCTGCTGTTGCTGCTGCTGGAATGTTTGTTAGAGAGCAGAAGATACAAGCACAGGATGGGTCTCTCAAAGCTGGAGCCACGGATGATAATGATCACGACGTCACTCCGGAGTCTACAAGCAACGAAGTAGATAGTAAGACTGATAAGTTCCTTGTTCTCTCTGATTACGAAGATGATTGTGCAAAATGCAATTTAAATCATCCAATTTTTACATCCAAAGAGGAATGGAACAGCAGTAACAATGTCCTTGATGTGAACGTTATCAAGCTCAATCGTGCAATTGGAAAATGCAAGGATCTCTCCGAGCATTTGATGGCTCCAGGAAAGATAGAAGAGAATGGTAAAGAGGCACTCGTGACTTCTTTCATTGCAAGCACGCAAGTTACTTCGCTTGACCATCAAAAGGAGGTAGAAAACCGCAAACGAGCAGAAGGAATTACTAAAGATCAAAAGAAAGAAATTTCCACGTTGAAAGACGAGAAGATCGATCTAACTAGTCGCAACGAAAAGATGAAAGAAAATAACGTTGATCAAGAGAAGAGAATTTCTAATTTGAAGAAGCAACTTGACGTCGAAAAGGAGAATTGTTTTCTCGCCGTGCAAACGCAGCGGGAAAAGGTTGAGGAACTGCAACAAAAAAACGAAGCCTGCGAAGATGAAATGGCAAAATTTATCGATGCCAATATTATGGCATTTTCATCGATCGACCCTGAGAACTACCATACATGGATTCTTGAATTATACGCAGATCGAGCACTTGAATCCCTAATAGCAGAGGACGGCGTTTCTGTGGAGGATAGACGCAGTCGTCTAGAGCTTTTAAATAAGATCGTCAGTGCAATCATTGAAAGACAAGATTGCAACATCCTTAAGTCTGTAGCCGAGAGAATGAGTAATCACCTGCGCGAGTGTAAAGTTGAGAACGAACATGACTGGGCATCTTCGTTCATTGCTATGAATGAACTCGAACTCGATACGATATCGGACAAGTTTTTGAAGAATCTTATTACCGACCTTCTCGATAAAATCTCACGTTTTCATACTGATACTGCACCATCCGCTGAGGTAAAACACGAGATATTAGGCCCGAAGACAGGATCAAAATCTAATGATAGTCAGAATGAGCTCAGTCCAGAACCTATCGTTTGGCAATAACAATGATATCGCTCTATTTTGTGTTGAATATGCCGTCAATTTCCTCGTGTCTCGTCGCTCGTTCTTCTTTCATATAAATATGTATAACTAATATATGGAATAAAGAAATAAACATATGTCGCATAATACACCAAGCAAGTAAGTAATAACAGTCAACTATCTTTTAAAATTATTGAAGATCGAAATGGCCGTACTTCTGCTACCCCTACTACTGCTACTACTACCTTTCTTACAAAAAGTATTACTATCACGAGAAGAAGAGGGGAGAATAATGGTGATTATGTATGCACTGTGCGTACATATGCTGTAAGACCTAATAACTTTTGCGTATTCATATAAAATAGGTATTATTATCAATAATTTAATGATCTTTTTGAATTCAAAATGCACTGTATCGTACCGTTCATACATTCGTGAGAGCTAGCTAGCTAGCTAGCTAGTTAGTAAGTAAGTTAGCTAGTTAGTTACAACAATAGACTGACTCTTCCTCGAGGTACGTCACACATACATGACAAACAATCGACTGACTCAACTCCCACTTGGACAAACAAACATCTCGATTAATATAATTGTTTATTTATTTGGTTTCTATTACTTCAATTTTTATTGCAACTTTTACTTCATCCTCTTTCACATCATCCTCTTTTACTACTTCATTATATCCATATGGATTTGTCGATTGCCATTTCCATGTATCATTACACATATTTTGTACATTTAATGTTGCTTTCCAATTTAATAATGTATTGGCATATGAGGGATCCGCATACATGGATGCAACATCACCGGGACGTCGATCGACAAATTTATATTTGATTTTTGATCCAGTTGCTTGTACCATACCATTGACTAATTCTAATACCGATACACCATGTCCGGTACCTAAATTAATAGCTGTACAACCTAAATCATGTGTAGTATATAATTTATTTATTGCTGCCACATGTCCTTTTGCTAAATCTACTACATGGATATAATCACGTACACCGGTACCATCGGGTGTATCATAATCATTACCGAAAATTGATAATTCCGGACGACGGCCCACACAGACTTGTGCAATAAATGGCATTAAATTATTTGGTATCCCCTGTGGATCTTCACCGATACGGCCACTGGCATGTGCACCAATGGGATTAAAGTAACGTAAGATTAAGATATTCCAACTTTTAGGTGAGGAAGCATAGGTATCTCTTAATATTTCTTCTACAAATAATTTCGTTCGTCCATATGGATTCGTGGTAGATAGTCTAGCAGTTTCAATTAATGGTAACATTTCTGGTTCCCCATAGACGGTGGCAGAGGAGGAAAACACAAAATGTTTGATTTGATGTGTTTCTAAACACTGTAATAAATTAATAGTACCACCAATATTACAATCATAATAATCCAGTGGTTTGGAGGAGGATTCACCCACTGCCTTTAATCCAGCAAAATGAATACAGGAATCAATCTCAGGAAATTCAGTTAATACTGTGTTTGTTTGGATTTTTGTGATGAGGAGTGATAGTTAGTGTGTGTGTGAGATGACACAAAAATAAGAAACGCGGAAACGAAGACAAGACAAAGAGATCAGTTTCTTAACTTACCTTGATTCAATTTTTCTTTATCACGTATATCACAATTCCGAAATTCAAGACGATTTGCATCACAAGGTTGTGAACCACCACCTTCATATTCTGTTACAAGTTCTCGAACACGTATTAATGATTCTTCCGAGGAATTATCTAAATTATCCACGACAATGACTCGATATAACTTATTGGGTATTTTTAATAATTCTAAACAGGTATGTGATCCAATATATCCTGCACCACCCGTCACAAGTACTGTACGACGTTGTTGTTGACTACCACTAATACTACCACTAATACTACTGCCTGGTGCTGTCATAGCTAAGGCACCAACAACAATCTGTCGATTCGTTGTTAATGAAGTCGTGGACCAACATAATACGCATATTGCTAACAGTAAAGCAGCAGTAGTAACTGTTACTAGACGATGACGACGACGATGTTGATGTCGAGGCATGATTGATGTTTGATGAAAGCCTCGAGGAGAAGAAAATAAATAATTGGAAGAACGCTTGAAAGTGTAGTAATAAGTCGTCGTCGTCCTCGGTGTTGTCCTACAGTAAAATTATTTATTTGGTTGCCTTCGTCGATTCACTCTCTTCGATCTTCGATTGATTGATTGATTGATTGTCTTTCACAAAATACACTATTACCGGTATTTCATTATTTCTTGAATGTCGAATGAATGAATGAATCTTTTGTTACCACCATCCACGCGTATAACTTACTAAAGTGATGTTCAACGCGTGACGTCATTCATCATTCATGTTTGACGCGGGGGATGGGAAAAATTGAAAAATGTAGTTCCTTTTTTTTCACCACAAACAAAAACTTGCGAAGATCCAATCACGCATACTTACACATACTTTTTACACATAGCATGAGAAACCGTTGAGTCTCCTTGGTACAATGTAAGACCAAAAACCAACAAAAGCTCGGTGGTCGTCGGAGATACTCACGATTCCCATATCTTCTGTCGTATATGATTGAAATTTCATTTCGATAGGATTGAAGTTTCATTTCGATAGGGAGAGAGAGATGCATAGTTTCAGAATATTGTAGGACGGCAAAACGCATTGTATATTATAGTACAAATAGTAGGAACTTTTCCTTATCTTTTTTTTAGTTTTGACTTGTTTTCATAAATCATTCAATCGATCAATCATAACGAGCGAAAGTGAGAGAGAAGTTGTTTCATTACTACTACTTCTTGTTATACCATCTATCTTCGATAATCATGGCGTCAACGAGAAATAGTAATACTTATAAAAGTCTCGTGGATTCTCAGGGTGGATTGTTCGATGAAGACGTTCATCCACTGGATCGAGCTGTGGCGATGATTCAAGACCATAATAATCATCGTTCCTGTAGGTTTAGTTCTCATAGGTTTACAGATAAAGAACCAGAACGAAAAAGGCACCGATATCTTACTTCTCAGCAGCAGCAGCAACAACAAAAACAACAAAAACTGCTACGTAAAGAGAAAGACGCATTTTTAGATGATGATGATGATGATTATAGATCTGGAAGTGCTATAGCATCAGCATCAAGACCTTTGATGATGAGAGCAGCACCGTTTTCAAGATCGAAATTTAAAGCAACATCCACAAGAACAAGAACGAATTCCATCAGGACTAAGAAGGCCACAGACACTACAGGAACATCATCATCATTATTAGGTACCACCACGCGTGCTGTTACTCCATTGACATCAAGTAGAAATTCACGTACAAGAGAAGCATTATGTCAAAGTGATAGTCGTAATTTTGCTAAAGCATTAGCAGGAGGCGATGACGTCGACGACGATGATGATGATGATAATGATGACAAGAACAAATTTTTATCAAAACGGTCGATGATTCTTAATCAGGGACTGAAATCGATGAAGAAGAAAGGTGGTAGTGGTAGTGGTTGTGGTTGTGGTGGCGTCAACGGCGACGGCGTCGATAACGACATTCCTCAAAGACGAACTTCATCGATTGTAAGTCGTGTAAGAAAAGCTGAAAATCGTCCTAAACCAAATCGTGATATTGCGAGATTTTTACAAGAAAGCCCAAGAAATACGAGTGATAACATTCAGTATGGTGGAACGAACAACTGGAACCCACCGAATGGTTCACGATGCAGTAATCAACAAAACACACGTAGTAGCTCTACTCATGTTAACTCTACTGGTGGCAGAGCAACTTATGGTACATTATCTTCATCTCTGTCACAAAAAAGCACAAGTAGAACACGCTCTGCGCGTCGCAAAGCCAATCGTGATATTACGAGCTTGTTACAAGAAAGCCCAAGAAATACGGGCCCATCTAGGAGAGATAGTACAGCACCGGAAATCATCGATATCACAAACAGCGATAGCGACAATGATGATGATAAAGTTGTGGAGGATAGTCAGATCATAGAGGTAGGTTCTTGTTTTCCTTTTCTTGTCGCTTCAATCAGATTTTCTTCTTTCTTTATCAACAACCTGATGTTGCCGTGTCTCTCTTTATTTACTCCTGAATTTTTAGTTCACCTTAAAGCGTCTTGCTATCAACTATCGAGTACGTAATCAACAAGATCATCAACCCATGATAAAATATGATCTTGAATCGAATGCAATGATTCTTAGTTTCAATAAATCGAAGGTAGATGTAACTAAAGGCCGTACAGAAATCTTTATTGGTATGGGAGATGTACAAGGAACGTTTCATTTTGGAATGAATGACACAACCATGCAAGATTACATCGATCTAGACCTGAACAGCTTTATCTACTTGCGTGCAGAGGTTGAGCGCCCAGGTGCAAGAGATAGAAAGCAGGCGTTTCATTTTGAACTTGAATTTGAAGAAGATGGACATCTTCTTGAGTTGCTCAAGGCCGTAGAGGAAAGTGGCCTCTTCGTTCCAAGTCAGACGCAACCTAGAGATATTGAATATAATGCAAAAGCATTGACCAAAGACTCACGTAGGAAATACAAATTAAGAAGCCAAGCAACTGCACAAACAACTCAGAGTATAAACAAAGATTCGACGCCCATGGTAATGGATACTACCTCTGTTTCGACTTCAAACACTATGTCACAAAAATCATCCATCAGCGGGTCGCCTCCAGAGAGGGCAAAAATAGTTCAGGGGCAATCGATTGAGAACAGCAATGATCCAAAAGGTACGAGTGCGTGATGTGTTTTCGTGATGATTGTATACATTTTATTTTCTATATGTAACGCTCTTTCGATCATTCCAAAAAGTTGGTTCATTCGGATCCTGTTGCTCATTTTCGTTTGCATTTTCTTTCTGAATTGTGATAAATCAAATTTATGTACCATTACTTTTCAGTGGGTAGTAGAGAAGTTTTAGACCTACGAGAGGAAATCAAACGCCTTAAAGAATCTAAAAAGAGGGCAAAGAAGGAAAATAAACGTCTTAAGGAATCAGAAAAGATGGCAAAGGAGGAATTCAAACGAGCACAAGAAATCCTACTGCAGGCCGGTGCTATTATTGTCGACGAAATCAACGACGGCGACAACCATCCTAAAGAAGGAACAAAACCGACGACACGTTCGCTACTTGTGGCACAGGAACTCCGCAATAAGAACGAAGGATTGGAAGGTCAATTAAAAAACTTTGAAGAAGGAATTGACAAAGCAAAGAAAGTCCTCGAGCAGGCATGGGCTATCGTAATCTGAAGATTAAGGCATGCTATAGTTACAATGATGTATTGTTTTAACTATTGTATATCTTGTAGCTTTGATGTCCCATCTATATATATATATGAGACGATTGATATGCAAATTACGGAATAAAAAGTGATAATATACGTGTGGAGGATCGTAAAATAAGTAAAGCAACAACTATTTTCTTACTTGCCGTTATTGTTGGTCTGGAAGAAGCGGTGGTCGATCGTAAAGACAGCGACAGAGACCTCCAGTTATACTTGGGAAACATCAATATATAAACCATAACAAGATAAATGAAATAGAACAAGTATTAGATCCCAAAAACGATGCAAATGTGCTAGAGCTGTTACGAGCGTGATCTCACATAGTAAAAGCTACTCGTTACTTCATTCCGCGATGAATATTTGTACTTTAGAAATGGAAATTAGGATCTATTTTCACAATACTACTTGTATGCGTGCCTATTTTCGATTTCCTAACTACAATTACCAACAAGATATGGTGTTAATAGATGCACTTAGTTGTTGTTATGCCTTGTATATGTATGTGTATAAAAACAATAGACCTGCTTTGTTTCGAGTCTTCCTCCGAAATATTCTCGTTATAATATAATATAAATATAGTCCCCAGCAGGTAAAAGTAACATCTCTCTCTCTCTCTCTCTCGAACATCCTTTTCTTTTTCTCGTTTCTCCTCGTTTTGTTGTTGTTGTTGTTTTACCTCCTTCGTATTTATAGCGCAACAGGACGCAGGTAATTCTTCCAAAGCTCTAATAGATACTCTCTACTACCATCAACGTCAAGACCAACCTTTTGAAGACGTTCACGAAGTGATGTCACATCAAATTCGTCTGCATCTTCTATAGATCCATTACCATCATCAACAACGGATGAATATTTTTTACGTCCGGAAGAAGCAGAGGTTGCATATACCAATAATTCAACAAGAAGATCATTGGATTCCTTTAATTTTGACCAATCATCTTTGGATTCAATTACAGGTTTACAGTCTTCAATATACATGTTCATTGTAGCTTCCTTTAACAATGCACATGAATGTGAATCTGCAAATAGCAATAGTGCAGCAACATTGGACGGAATAAGGAATTTTTCAATTAAAATTGATTCCATGTACAGTTTCAAATCTTTACAACCAAATCGATCAGCGGTAATGAAGATCGACTTAGCAATTTCTTCATCATCATCGTCATCATCATTGAACTCTGGTTCTTTGCCAGTGTATACAAATTCTAATAACGTCTCAAACGCCTTCTCATCTACGTCTGGAATTGCAACAACGTTGTTGTCGTTCCCTTCGATGTTCGAGGATTCTTCCACTAGAACCAGTTCGTAAAGTTCTTTAGCTCGTACTGCTAAAACACATTTATGACCATAGAATTCCTTGCCAGTACTTCCAATGATGAACGTTACGTCAGAAGTATCGGCCGAGTTGAATATAGTATATAAAACGTCGTCGTTGGAAGTAGAATTGGGAAACCAAACGGATCGCTTTTCTGTTGCTACTCGTAGTTCTACCGTAATTGTCAACGTTCCGTCTTTGTTGCAATCATTTCCAATAATGTCATCTCGTTCGGCAAAATTTTGATGTCCGTGAACATATCTAGCGTATTCGTGACTATTTTTACCTAGTTTTTTAGTCTTCGTACGAATCCTTGCCTTCGCAAGTACTGGATCCGTTCCCATGCAATGGAGGTAAATCGAGACATGTTCGGTATCGGTATTTGATTGAATATTACCCCGAGGATAAATCTTTAGCTTCCATAGATGACCATGGGCTTTAATGGTATTTGTTTTGAAGTGTTCACCTATCTTATGATTTATGTTCGCAAAATCATGGATATGAAACTGCATCTTCTCTATGTTTCCAAAAGATACTTTTGGTTTTCCGTAAGAAGTTTCTCCCACCAACTTCATCCTCTTCGCAGCTCTACTAGCTGGAGACTCTGTCATATTTTCTGTTCTTTCTTTTGATGCTGTTGTTGTCGTCGCTGTAATCCTTTTATTTTAGAATGATTGTGTATTCCTCTCTCTCTCTCTATCTCTTCTCTCCTGTACATTTATAATCATTGCATTCATTGCCTTCAATGTTTTGTGTGACAATCAAGTGTCGTTGTGTTGTGCGCATGTTGGAGTTGTCAGCACTGGGGGGCGTCTCTCTTCTCTCTTGTACAGTCGTCATGATTCCATATATTGCATTCAATGTTTTTGGCGTGTACACTCTCTTACTTCTGTCGTACTGGTTGTGCGATTTGTTGGAGTAGTTGTCAACCATGGGTCGGTTTAGAGTGTTGCGTGTCACGGTATGTTGTGAAATGTGAAATCCGTGAAAATTTCAAAAGAAAAGTGTATCAATCATGCACGACAGATCTAATGATTTCGATCACGCGAAACCGTGCGTTGAAGCATAGCAGGGCTTATGTTTTGTTCCGACGGAGCAAACAGACAATCACATCACTATTTCTCGACAACTTTTCAAACGCTTGCCATATTAATATTACTCTTAAAGACCCATTCCCACCACCGTCCATCTCGTGACGCACTCGTATACCTGCTCCTCTCATTTGTACGGCAATGAATGAAGTGAGTACCGATCAATTGGGAGCCTACTTTAGCGAGCGGAATGCCATTCTAGCGGCGGTTCAATTTATGGAAAAAGAATTTAAAATGACTTTTCAGGATAAAGATACGTGGGAAAACGAAGACGACGACGACGACAATGAAGAAGAAGTTGGAGCTGTCGAGGATGGGATCCGGGAATTTTACGCGTCCGGGGAATGGACGACCGAAGTGGAAACAGAGGGAGTGGACGAGCATACAATTCGCATCAAATCGGTGGAGGTGGCCGATGCCTGAATGAATGGTTGAATACATAATTGAATGATTGAATGAATGAATAGTACCCATCTACCTTCGCAGCGCAGTGACTTGCGCGCAACAATTTGAAGACCGACACCGCATTCTTCGTGGAGAAAACGACGAATACATTTGAAAAGGACATGCATGAGATGTGAAGTGAAATTGTAGTGATTTATTATATATGTATTAATAATATATTTAGTTTAGTTTAGTTTAGTTATACAAAAGGGTGTGCGTGAATTTGTGTGTGAACATGGATGTATCTAAGAGCAAAGATCATTTTGGTGATTATTGATCCGCTCGATTTCTTCTTCTTTATTTTGTTTGTTTGTTATTTTCTTCTGGTGATACTTGTATAAGATACTCAGACAGCGGCGTACGATGTTGATGTTATGTAATGATGTATTATTACAACTTTATGTGTCGCATCGTATCGTTCAGTCAGTCTCTCTCTCTCTCTTCCTCCGTTTTTTTTCTTTCTCGAATACAGCTGCGATCGTCTATTTAGATTCAGTTTTTCTTTTATCACAAATTAGATAAAGACGATGGTGCAGAATTACCCGATACAAAAAAAAAATGGGGCGAGACAGTGTATTGAATATACTGTGTTGTGTCGATCGATATTATATTATATCATATTTAATCTAATGATTCCATAAATGAACGAAGCCGTCCAACGTACTCCATTAATTTACCAGGACCTTCTGTTATATCATTATGACCACGATCCGGAACCCACCATGGATCTCTTTTAAAATGGTGTGGTACCGCCTGATGCATGGATGTACCATGTGTGATATCCACTTCTTCATCTAATCGACCATGAATCACCATCACAGGACATTTCGTTTTACGTACACGATCAATATTTGGATATACATCTAAGCATGCTAATGCCCTGTTATGTTATGTTATGTTTTTGTTGAAGTGCAAGATAAATGAGAAAGCACAAAAAAAGATAGTAGAATGGAAAAAAAGTAAAATGGAATGTGTGAGATACTTGATGCAGGAACATGAATATGGATTGAGCCACACACCGCCACTGATTGATAGATATAGATATAATAAATGTCATCTATAAAATGATAATAAAACACGTACCGACTGGGTGTTAATACTCTCATACCAGACATGAATGGACTGTGCAGTATCATCCCACCTAATCCTTCAATTTTTTGTGATAAGCGACAACATGGTCCCGATCCCACCGATTGTCCATAAAGTATAATACGTGACTGGTCACCAAAACAGACATTGTCGAGTGTCCATTCATACACACCCGCTATATCCGTATAGGTATTGGATTCCATCGCAGTTCCACCGGATTCACCATACCCACTATAATCATACGATACCACATTACATTCTAAACTATTGGATAATATTGCCTGGAGTGGATACATGGCACCAATATCAGTGGCATTGCCATGACTATAAATAATTGTCATTGTTTTCTTGCCTTGTGATGTTGTTTCTAAATTTGTGGGTGGTACTTTATATACAATTGCTGCACAATGTGAGGTTGATTGGGCAACTTTTTTATCTTTGGCTTTGGCTCTGGATGACTTTGTTGTTTTGGGGGCTGCTGATTCTAATTCTGATTCTGATTCTGATTCTGCTTCTTCTGATTTTGAAGACGATGTGGTTGTTGTTGAGTTCTTACTACTTTTTTTTGTTTTACCGGTTGGAATTTTCACAGCCTCTACGGTACCACCATTATGAAATCGTGGTGGTTGTAATCTTGGATCTAGTACTAATTTATAGGAAATACCATTAGCAGCATCTTTCGTATCACGTACATTCCGTTTCTTACCACGAATACGTAATGCTCGTGCTTGATCCGTAAATTGTTGTGCTGGTGAACGAACTTTTTCTTTAGATTGTCCTTCTCTTGCTTGATAGGTACCATCTGTCACGACCTCCACACCAGTAGTACTAGCATCTGTTCCATTTCCATTTCCATTTTCATTATTTCCATCACCTCTATCTATTACTTCTCCTCCAGTAACAGCATTTGCGGTTCGGCTGCCTTTTTTCTTTCTATTCTCATTCTCATTCTCATCATTCTCATCATCGTCATCGTCATCATCGTCGTCATCATCATCGTCATCATTTAATGGAGGTAATATATTACCATCTTTGTCGAAGCGTTCAAATTTATATAAGGGTGGATCCGGTGGAAAAAATAATAATGCACCAGCCACTGTTCCTTTACTAAATCCACTTTGTACCCATAAACAAAAGATTGCGGATATCACCGTTGGACAACAACAGCACATAGTGTAGTATTATGCTGTACAGTAGTAGATGAATTTGAATTTGAATTCGTTCGTGCAAAGTTGTGTTGTTGTTTCCTTCCTTCAGACGGGATGGGAAGGGCGATCTATCTATCTCTTTATCTGCTTCTTTTCCCCCAACAAAAGAACTCTGCAAATGACACAAACCCACGATGTTACTAAGCAAGGCGGCTTTAATCAAAACTCCCCTTATAGTATGGCCACAAAGATACACAATACTACAAGCTACTATCGTAAGCAGATGAATAAATTGACTGGAAGTAAGCAAAGGGTGGGCTTACAGTATTGGCGTGTGGACAATTAATCTGACAAGGAAGTACCGGTAGTGATCGATGAATCAATCGATCTGCAATGCACAAGGCACACTCCTCCGCTACTTCGTTTGATGTTGAGGCTAACCAACTCGAGCGTGTTGCACCACAAAAACAGGGCAGTTTGTCTTTGGCAATGCGCCTAAGTAAATGTGTATTGCTGTTTTATGCATGGTGTCGTCATGGATGTGTTGTGCGATGGAATGAAATAATAGCAACGGCTAAAATTAACGATAATCCTATCATGCCACTCCAGTACAGTACACTGTAAGCTTGTGCGTGCGCGCATGAGGAAAAATGGCTGCCTGTTCGCCGACCGGAATGTGACAGGAGTTAAACAAAAAATAAATAATCACACCACAACACTGTACAAATTGGGATGGATACAGACATGATGTAAATTCTTGTGCTCTCTAGCTTGATGCTGCTAGCTAAAAAAGAGCTACACTCCTCCAGCCATGTGGGCCATGCCATTATGTCATCACATATGGATTTTTTGTCTACTGCCTTGTAACTGGCAAATGAAAATCTATGCAGATGTCCTGGGATGGATGGTGGATATAATATAATGTTTAGCTTGACAGAAGGTTTGTCCATGTGTATGTACATGTGTGACAAAAAAGCAAATGAAACCATACACATAGATTAATTGGTGCGGGTGTAAATTCTTGTAATACTTACTCTTCACCTTAGCTTTTTGACACATGCACGCACTGGAAAACAGATAGATGATGCCTACTATGCTGCTGCCAGCTAATCAGCCAGCCACTAAATTCTTATTCCTTTTTGAGTCATAATGTGTAGAGCTATGATGAAAAGTTACGTGTGATCTCTTTTGTGTGCGTATGTGTTTTCTTTCTGGAGGGGGGGGGGGGGGTTGTAGTGGATAAATATTTTCTGTGAAGATGCCAAAAAAACAGCAAAAGGTCAGTGTTGTGTGTAGTAGTAGCAGGATGGCAAACAGGCAACACAATATAAAGCACCACACCTCCTCCCAGTAGCTGAATGTTTTATCTACCAGGATTTGCCAAGAAGAGTGGTGCTATCATCAACAATTATGTTTCCAGTAAACCAACTTATCTTCTTGATTGATATAACAAATATATATTATGGCCCATGATGTTGTGTTGAGTTTGCAATGGCTGGATAGTATAGTTGAATTGATAGTGGGCAGAAGCTGATACTATGATGCACAAATATATTACTTATTATCATCAATGTGTTCCTCACATCACATCAAATAAGAATATCATAAAAGAGAAATCTCATCATGTACATGACATTATTGCAAGATCCATCTTTATTATTTCCTACATTGAACAGCAGTAGCTCAACTATCAATAAACAAATTGTATATGCTAATACAACAGGAAAGATGATGAAGATTATGATGATTCATGTGTGATTTGGATTCCTACCTCAACAGAAAATTCCCATTCCCAACAAATTTTCTCCAATTTCTTGTGTTATTAAGTGGTTATGTACAACATGCTGATACTTCTGCTTATGTTGTAATTGTTTGTTAGAGCCCCAGTTAGTAATAGAGATATGGTTGTTTGCCCCCCCCCCCCCCCTTGTATTGTGCATTACTGGATGTGGATGGGATCATGGGAACTTGACATGAAAAAAAATTAGATATGAACCATTTCCTGCTGGTGCACACACACCAGGGGTCAAATTTTGATGTGTCATGGGAACAATGGGAGGTTCTTCATGAGAGAGGAGAGGATAAACACATGACATATGCAATAAGGAAGAATCTCCAGTTTGAATGTACTCTAGATACATGCTGTCCGTAGTATATCAAGGCAAAAAAGAAGAACTGCAACTAAAATAATATAGATATTTTCATTTTAGCGTTAACTCTATTTCAGACTCTCAGGCATATTTATGAAAAGTAAATAGAGAATAAATAGAGAAGTATTGTATGAAAAGTAGATAAATGCTACCTCCTTGAACCTATAGGCTACTAGCTGGACCAATCATTCCAACAGTTTTTTGCTTGACCTGTCACTAAATCAGCTATTGTAAGCATTGTGTAGGCATGTGTATCTGACAATTAGTTTGGTCCAGGCATGTGTATCTGACAATTAGTTTGGTCCTGTACAGTCTGTCGATTTCTGTGGAGGTGCAACAAAAGAAGACAAAGAAAAAGGTATGTGTGTTTTGGAATGGGATGGGATGGGAGGATAACAAGCAAGATGCATGCTTCCGCTCCTTTCACACACTTTGTTACCAGTAGTCACTAACTTACTCCTCATTGTACAGTATGCTTTATTAAAATGCCACATTACATCATACTGGTAGATCCACACCATCATGATCATAGTCAGAAGAACGCAAAAGGAACCCATCGCGCCGGATCCTGCAACGCACCATCATAGTAGCACAGGCATTATTAGAGGCATGTTGCATTTTCTTCAATTGTGGGCTCGGCAGAGCCGCTGTACGGATTCGATACGATTCGATACGATTGGCGATGGCGATGATCCATCTCATGCCTGCTACTACTACTACAACTCTTAAAGAAGAATGAAGCGATACGAGGTGATTGGACAATCGATACGCCATTCTAAACAAAACCATGCTATCAAAGGACTGGAATGGGTGTCCCTGCCCTACCCAATATACACGGCAAAATGAAAATTGGAAGAAAATTGTCATTATTTATAGTATAATTATTACCGTATTATTGTGTTTATTCATTACAAGTACTACTTTCATTTGACTTTTACTTTCTTTCTTCTTCTTTTTCAAATAGTGAAAGTTGCATGTAGCGTTAGTCTTCATTCAAACATAGGGCATAGTGTATTATTGCACGTAACGGTATGCTGCTTTTTACTTATCTTTTCTTTTTTTCTCGTGAAATGAATTATTTCTCTTTAAAAAAATTCCCCCTCCCCTACCTTCCACTTCGACCATTATTCCATCGTTGTTGTTTTTTATTTTCTTTCTTTTGTTTTTTTTGGACAGTATTTCTATTCCGATCTTGCCAATCACTCCGTTTGACACGGATGGGTCGTGATCCTAACCATGTTTGATCTTGTTCTCGCATGGCTTTTGCACAATCTAATGGTTGTAAAAATGATACAAACCCAAACCCTTTACTTTCTTTATTTTTCTTGGCATCGCGGATAATTTTAGACATGGCAACCGAGGCATACTTCGAGGAAAAATGATCAAATAATGCTTCATCCGAGACATCGGCACCTAAATTACCAACAAATAAACGAAAATCATTGGCTGGCCATTCCGATAATGTGGAATCGACCCATGATTTACCAGCCGCCATTCGAACAACTGGTTTATTCATATTTGTATTATTATTTGTATTATTTTGTTGAGTTTGTGCTTGTGAGGGTGCTGGTGGCATCGGACCAGGTGGTAGTGGTGGCATTGGCATCGGACCAGAAGGCAATGGTGGTAGATTAGTGTTAATGTTATTCGAACCAGACGATGCATTACTTTGTGGTCCAAAATACGCATCACCGATCATTTGTTGTTGTTGTTGTTGTTGATGATGATTATAATTGTTGTTGTTATTATTCATTGGAGGTGGTGGTGGCGGCGGTGGTGGTAGTGAGACGTCGGTGGAAGAAGATGGTTTCTGTTGAATTTTCTTGGAAGCAGCCGATGCAGCTACGACAGCACCTCTCGGTCGAACATAAGCAGTCGATGCTGGTGCTGATGCTGATGCTGCAGCAGCAGCAGCAGTCTTGATCCGTTTTGCTGGTGGTAGCTCTACTGAAACCACTTCTTGATCTTGCGCTTCTTTCTCCACGTCATCAACAGCACCACCATCATCATCGCTGTTATTCTTTTCAACGACAGCACTATCATCGCTACCTTCCTTATTCTTCACGTCGTCGGAAACATCATCGACGTCAGCTTCCGCCTCTTCAATATCGTTGAAAAAATCATCTAAATCGTCTGCCATATTGAAAGATAGATCTTGAATGAATTACCGGACCTTTTTATTTAACTGTACTACTCTTTCTTCTTGTTTATTTTACCTCGTAATGGTGGAAGTTGACGAAACGCTTTCTACAATTTGTATTAAGCTACAGTAGCTTGCGAGAGAAGTCTTCTTTGTTTTGGCGCTTACCGGTATGCTTCAATTCGAGTTTCCATTTTGGTTATAAAAAATGTATTGTTTGTGTGGCGCGAGGTAAAGAGCAAATTTTCCGGGTGCTCTGGGAATTTGCTTGATCAATTTTCTAAATCGAACAACAACAACTCGGGATTCAATTAGTGCTGACTGATAGATTCAAATTCCTTCACCAAGCTTCTTCTGCTTTCGATACACGCTACGTTAAAATCACGTTGAAAACAATTTCTGTAACAACGACAACCGACGATGAACAAAACTAATCAAATCAAAACAACACGGCAACATCATTCAATAATAGACAATAGCAAACCGCAACTTTCAATATAGTCAATACAAGGGGAGAATAACCATACATACATACAAATTAATTAAATAAAACGATACAGTAGCAAAGATGGCGGCCGGTGAATGTCAAACAGGAAATAAAAATGATTATGATACTGTAAGTTGAAAAAAAGTCTCTATTATTTTTTGTTTTGTTTTTGGATTCCATCGTTTGTGAGGTGACACAATCGTATCGTTTGTTTTGGTTCTAGCTCTCTGTTGGAATTTGCGTGCTTTGTGTACCAACAATCTATCGTGGCATACTGTACACACACACATAACGAAAAAATGAATATATTACGTTTAATTTAAAATTGACCAAAAAAAAAGAAGAGAATCCTGTCTCTATTTTGTTCGTCCAGCATTCATTCGTTATCAGTTCCGCTTTGAAACAAAAGGTAGCGTCATCCCGTTTCTTCTACTCATTTTCCGCTTCCCAAATCGGGGAAAGAGGAGAATAAGCACATAACGATGACACTTTTCATTCCTCGATCTAATCGGGAAACAAAAGCGAAAACGAAAGCGAAAACGTGGTATCCTATCCCCCAAAATGTTTTGTTCACAACTAAATCCTGTGCTAATATCGATATCGAAATGAGAAACCTTGTTGACAGGACCCGACGTCAGGCTCATGCAGCAACCCAAGACTGCCTGTGTCTGTGTTGTTTCGCCTCCTTTCTTTCATTTCCGATTTTATAGTTAGAACATTATATCGGAAACGAAACAAAAAAAAACGGCCTACGCACGCAACAATTGATCCCTTATTTCCTCCCAGTTTGGACGGAACGTCCCATTTTTCCAGTCTATTCAATTACAAAAGGACGATATACATTATGCTACTGCTTTTCCCTTGCGCCAATTCTGGATCTTTCGTTTGCTTTCCTTCCCCCCGCTTTTACAAAAACATCAAGGGAAATAAGAAAAGCGAAAGAGATCTAGAATTGGCCAAAGAAAACGACATATCTAGTCCCCTTTTTTCGTTCATCCGTTCGTTCATTCCGCCATTTATTATGTTAGATACTCGATAAGATAAAAACGATGCCGACTTTCTTTCTTTCTATTCCGTCCTTCTTTCTTACCTGTATCTCTCCATATTTTATTATTTTATTTTATTTTATTTTAATTCTACTTAATAAAATAGGATAAAGCAGATGATGCACCACCACCCTTAGATGAAGGTGATATTGCGTTATTGAAATCCTATGGATTAGGTCCCTATTCGACCTCCATTAAAACATTAGAAGAAGAAATTAAAAAACATCAAGAGGAAGTCAAAAAATTAATTGGTATTAAAGAAAGTGATACCGGATTAAGTCCACCGTCCATGTGGGATTTAGTAGGTGATAAACAAATGATGTCGGAGGAGGCACCACTGCAAGTGGCACGCTGTACGAAAATTATTTCGGGTGAGGATGCTGCCGAAGCAGCACCAGCCGGTGGTGGTGGTGGTGCAGCACCCAGTGGAGGTGCAGCAGCTGCTGCTGTTCCCAACAAGTATGTGATTAATGTCAAACAAATTGCTAAATTTGTGGTTGGATTAGGTGAAAAAGTTGCACCAACTGATATTGAAGAAGGGATGAGAGTGGGTGTAGATCGATCGAAATATTCGATACAAATTCCATTACCACCCAAAATTGATCCCACAGTGTCCTTAATGACAGTGGAAGATAAACCAGATGTGACCTATGATGATGTGGGTGGTGCGAAAGATGCATTATTAAAACTACGTGAAGTATTAGAAACACCCTTATTACATCCGGAACGATTTGTGACATTAGGTATTGAACCACCCAAAGGTATTTTATTATATGGTCCACCCGGAACGGGTAAAACATTAACAGCACGTGCTGTGGCAAATAGAACCGATGCCTGTTTTATTCGTGTGATTGGATCGGAATTAGTACAAAAATATGTCGGTGAGGGGGCTCGGATGGTCCGTGAATTATTTACTATGGCACGATCGAAACGTGCTTGTATTGTGTTCTTTGATGAAATTGATGCGATTGGTGGTGCACGGGGTGGTGCCGATGGTGATAATGGGTCCGACAATGAAGTACAACGTACGATGCTGCAAATTGTGACAGAACTGGATGGATTTGATGCACGTGGTAATATTAAGGTATTGATGGCCACCAATCGACCGGATACATTAGATCCGGCATTAATGCGACCCGGTCGTCTGGATCGTAAAGTGGAATTTGGATTGCCGGATTTAGAAGGTCGGGGTCATATTTTAAGAATCCATTCCAAACGTATGAATTGTGATAGGGATATTCGATTTGAATTAATTGCACGATTATGTCCCAATACGACCGGTGCCGAACTACATAGTGTGTGTACCGAAGCTGGTATGTTTTCAATTCGTGCCAGACGCAAATCGGTGAGTGAAAAAGATTTCTTAGAATCTGTCAATAAAGTCATTAAGGGATATAAAAAATTCAGTGCCACACCAAAATATATGGTCTACAATTAAATTAAATCGAAATAAACAGCAACAACAACAAGAAAGTGAATATATAATCCAAACCGTCGTCTATATAATGACGATGACGTCGATTTAGCAATTGTGGTACTCACCATTCTGTACGAACGGATCCGATCGGTTCAGATCGAATCGAAAGACAAGAAACGAAAATGAGCATACAAATATATCGTTTTCAAAAGCAAAATCATAATCATAATCATAATCACTATTCAAGTAATATATAATAATATTAATAATAAAAAGCAATACAATGCAAAAGTATGCGTTTTCATTCATTAATGTTCTTGCTAGCTATCTAGCTAACATCATTCTTTTTTAAAATCGTACACACCTATCTACTAGTTATATAGAGGGTGTATACCATTTACAATTCTTCAATAGACGATTCTCTATGGCATGTTTTTTACAAGGCATAGGAAGCACCGACCAAACTAAGATACGACGGCACGACGGCAGATTTAGAACAGGAGGAAAAGGGACCGACAATGGGCTATCGAAAGGATCAAATTCCAACGAGATACACCATAGGATGGGAAGACCTAACATGTGTGATATCAACGCACGGATAAAACGGTCAGAATGTTTCCAATCATATCAATAGGAGAAATGTAGTACACACCATGGCAATACTTCTATATATAAGATTTTGTATCTCTTTAGCTACAGGAACAAACGAATTAGAAGATAGATGTTGGTAGAGAATAGTAATAATAACTTTTTCTTTAGAACAGTATGAATTTTATTAACTATGAATGCCTTCCTATTCATTTACCTACTTCAGCTATTGAATACAGCAGTTGATAGATAGATGATAGAAGATGATGGATGTCTTATGAATAATGGACGTTGTTGAAGGAATGAATTTAGAAAAAAAGACACAAGTACGATGTATTGTATTGTAGAACAATATCATCCTTATGCAATTGCAACAAATGCAGTAGTAACAGCTGCAATTCCAACCATAGACGACATCAACAATGATGCTGATGATACACCAGATGGTGCGGCAACATTCTCCACACCAGATTCACTAGCGACTGCTTGTCCATCACCAGGACCTGTGTTGGTGTCAATTTCGCCATCGCCTTCACCATTAGGTACGCCAACATCAACATCATCCGGGATATCAGTTTCATTACTGTCTTTTCCAAGAACATAATCAACATAGTTACCTGCTGCATTAGTTGTCGCATCCACTAAGTTACCTGCCGCATCATAATAAGCCTGGCCTATAGTTGCTAAATCCTTAGCATGCACACCACCGTTACTGTTGTTGGCCGTCATCGCCATCGTTGCTAATACAGCGACAATATATTTCGAGGAAAAGATTCGGATCATCATGATGTTGTTGTTTGTTGTTTGTTGTTGTTGTTTGTTGGATGTTTTGTTTTAATTTCTTATCTTAAAAGTTATTGTGTCTATGATGTGTGGTTTATCTTTTTTTGATTTTACGAAGATACATTCCGCTTGTGTAGTACAACCGGGGAAGAACAAAGGAAATTTATTCATGTTCTTTTGTAACGAAGCAGTGAGCGTTGAAAAAGATTGATCACTACTGTTTCGCCCAAGTTCTTGCATGCAAGAATATTAGCGCGTGATAGAAATGGTGGCGCCAAAGTAACGGACAACAAAGTTCTTGCACTAGTTTACACTTACTTAATCCTTTCAATGACAAAGCACTTGAAAGAACTGGTAGCGCCAAAGTAACGGACAAAAAAAGAAAGAATAAACACTAAATAAGCGAAACAGAAGATGGCTACTTATGATATCGAGATGACACCGATTTTCGCGTTCTTGACATACTTTCTGCAATTTCGCGATCGAGATGACGACAACCGATGTTCGCACTTTTGACATGACTTCCGACACGGGCAGATTTAACGTGCATGCGTAAGCGGTAGGAGAGTCAATCATGCATGAGTCGAGGTCAGTCGAACGCTTTTAGTTTTTAAGATTGTATATGCGAATTGTTGGATCATCGACCTTACTTGGACGACGTGCTAACATGACGTTATGATATACCACCACATGGGTAAAAACGGGCTCTAGTAGTAGTATTGTAGAAGGTTTCCAATCGTATCATGAAGAGAAACACTCCTGTAAATAACAGTAACACACGCATCAGTTGATAATATAGCTATAGGATAATTATAACTTTTTCTAAAACAATATATATTATGGTATCTTAATAATCATAAATTATGATGGATGTGTAACGAAAAATACTAACGAACATTGTTGAACGACTTTAACACAAATTGATACGGTACATTGTGGAATAATGATTATGCAATTGCAACAAATGCAGTAGTAACAGCTGCAATTCCAATCATTGACGACGTCAACAATGATGCTGATGATACATCAGCTACATCACCCATGGCATTGCTTACTGCATCATTTGCCGTATCCATGGCAGTGCTTACTGCATCATTTGCCGTATCCATGGCATCGCTTACTGTACCAGCTGCCGTATCCTTCGCATCATTTGCCGTCCCCTTCGCATCCTCTACCGCAGTATTTGCCGTATTCTTCGCATCCTCTACCGCAGTGGTTGCCGTATCCTTCGCATCGCTTACTACATCAGCTACATCTCCCTTTGCGTTCTCTACATCTTCACTTGCGTTCTCTACCGCAGTATTTGCCGATTCCTGAGCCTTATCGACTGCTGATGTTTCTTCAGCATACACAACACCGTTGCTGTTGTTGATGTTGTACGTCATCGTCATCGCCATCAATGCTAATACAGCGACAATATATTTCGAGGAAAAGATACGGATCATCATGATGTTATTATTATTTGTTGGATTTTGTTTTAATTTCTTATCGTAAATTATTTTATTAAATTTGTTCTGTTTTTATGGCTGTTCGTCGTTGTTAACTTTTCTGCCCCATACATTCCGCGGTGTATAAAAGAACAAAAGGAATTTATTCATGTTTTCTTTCGTACACTGTAACAAAACAGTGAGTGTTGAATAAGATTGATCGTAAGTTTTTAGGCGAAGTTCTTGATACTTGATTGGATTCTTGACTTCACTATTCATTTGGCGAAGTTTTTGATACTACTGTACTACTGTTCAATAAAATGATAGATATGATCGCCACATTTACCTCTAGATAATTAAGAATTAAGCGCCAATAACGAACAAAAAGAACAAATAAACACGTGCACGACTGATGGTTCGCTCGAGATGACACATCATCGGTAGTAAACATACGAACCTTAGGTATAAATGCGATACCACTACATTGTTTATTCGTTGCTTTATTCGCTTTGACATGAAAACTTTACTGTTCTGTTTATTCACGTTTTGGAAAGGGGTCAGTGACTATTGTTGTTAGTTGCTTTAATGCACTGTAGTGCTTTGCAATCTTTTCATCTTTTTATGGTATGGCCTCATGATTTTGAACTAAGCAAGCTTATACACTTCTTAGAAGAGCAATTGTGTTTCTTGATTTTCTTGCATTTACAATTATTTCGGTTCCATTTTTAGTAATTTTACTTGTGGAACTTTGACAAATAATGTTTACACGAGATAACGTGGGACAACAAAAAACCTGAGAAGCTTAAAACAATAAAAGGATGACGGAAGCGCGGCGGCATCACTTCAACCCCAAAGATTTCTTTTACCAGCAGCACTACCCTTGTCGTACGTAATACAGTATTACAACTCAATGAAAACCACAACCTATCAACGAAAAAGAAAAGGTTCCATTTGAACGAACAGGAATTATACAGTGTATTCATAAAAATCTTAGGTTGACATTATCATATCATCTCAACGTATAGTTCCAGATAGCAACAATGTTTTCCTTCATCGTAGCTTCGGGATCGACTCGTCGATCATCATGTATTCTTCGACACCTATCAGGGAGTCCCCCCTTCGCACCAGTTTTCAAAAGACAATACACGATCGGAATCGATAAAATCGATAGAGCTAAATTTCCTGAAAGTAGGGATATGTTAAAAGGAATGAGGACCTTAGCTACAAGATTATTCTCTCATATAAATACTGGTGATGACAGCGACGACGACGACGACGACGACAACAACTTTCGTTTCCCACCACTTACAGGGAACATTCTTGTCGTCGGTGATAGAGATTTTTCGTACACGGTATCGTTAGCATATAGAAATCAAACAACAGGCAACGCTAAAATTACTGCTTCATCCCTTGATACGAAGGATTATATTGAGGAGACATATTCCAAAGGCAAAGCAAATTTAGACAGTTTAGATCTTGATTCAAATATTCAATTGAAACACGAGCTGGATATCACAGAATTCGGAAGTCTGGGGAACGAACAGGTGTGGGACAGTATTGTTTGGAATTTTCCGTATTCCCCAAACACTCCTCTGGCGTATCATTTAAAGAGGGAGGCGTTGATGACCGGATTCTTTCAAAACATGAGCCAGATTTTAAAACCTTATGGATTTATTTATATCACGCTTTGTGATCAGCACGGAGATGATAGTCAATGGGATCTGGAAGGATTCGCATGGAATAACAAGTTAGCTGTTACAGAAGTTTCATCCTTTTGCGATTTCAATATTACCGGCGACATCGACTGTCTTACGTACGTTCTACGTCATCAAAACGATTCTGAACTGAAGTTGAAAGATAAATATTTCTTAGAGCTCGAAAAGCTTGCGCCAATCCAGCGGGAAATCTATGAAACATGTTTCACCCCAGGACAAGCACTTCAACAGTTTGAAAAGGAAGGCAATATCCTTTCAAACCAGCTCTTCGAATTCTACGGAAAAAAATTTGGCTCGATACAAACGCCACAAATTGACACATTCAAAGAGCTTTTTTCGGTCATGAACTCTGAACTCACAAACTCGTTAAATTTGCTATCGTACGAAGGTCATTTCACTGTGGAAGAAGTACATACGCTACTTGAGGAAGAAGGCGAAATTCCGCTAGAAAATTTCAACACAATCTACACTGGAAGGTTCGGAAAGAGTCCAATGTACACGCCGGATAAACTAGTAGATTCATTGAAAATACTATCTAAGATTGGTACATTCTATTTGATAGAGCAATCTACCGAAGAAAAATACCAGTACGTTCTAACATCCAAATCCTGTACAGCAGATAAGGTTCAGAAACTTCCAGAAAAAGAAACTGCAACAAAGTTAGCTGCTGGTGCGTTCAGTGTAGAATATGGAATATGTGAACTCCTCAAAGAATCAGACAACGGAGAAATACATCTTGGAGGGTTCTGGTTCAAATTTAAACAGAAATATGGGAGACCACCATTTCCAGAGGGAGTAAAACTGAAGGATGAGCTAGTGCGACTGTCTCATTCGGGAAAGTTTCAGCTTGAAACACGGCGAGGAGGGCTTTGGATTACACTCCCCACAAACGCTAAGTGATTCATTCTTATTCGTACTCGATGGAACACCATCAATAAACGTACTAAATTACTATTAATCACAAAAGTAACAACTAGAGATAATAATATCGTACAATATAACATTCTTGTGCGAGCTATTACTATGTATTCGTGTTGATTTTGTGTTTGTGATATAGTAGTGGACACGGAAGAACAGGCGTAATCACGACTTATTTCTTGTGCAATGCTGTGGTTTCGAATTTTATTATTTATTGACTGTAACAGCATCTACCGTTGCTGTCATTTATTATGCGGATACGCACTATTAGTACGTCTTATTTGAAAGATACTTGTCCGAGTCGAGTCAGTCGAGTCCGAACATAAAAGAGTACGAGAAGCCCTACAATATACAAAGAAGCAACCGTACATCATACAAATACATGAACAAGTTGTCTATAATTTGGAATAAGAGTAATCTTTTCTTTTTCTTCTTCTACAGTATGAAAGTGAGACGATATTATTATACCTTAAAAAATACTATGATAATAAAAAGAAGTGATTTGATATACAGAACGAAAAGGTCCTACCTAAATTATTGTTGCCTGTTTTTGTGGTTCATGTTATAAGTTCTATATTCTATTCTATTATTTTATTTTCTATGTTCTCTATTTTATTATTTTTTGTAATAACATAAACTGACTTTCGTTTCACTCATTCGTCCAACAAAAATTGAGAGAAATAGGAAGAAGGATCCTCACGATAGCAACCTTCTTAGTCACGAAGTATCCTGTGTATGCGAACTGTACTTGTACTTTGTACTTGTATGTGTAACGGTATGTGTCTATTTTTTCGTTTTGTGTCGTATCAATAATCATCAATCAATACTTTTCTTCTCAAGAAAAGAACAGAAAGAATGAATGTATTATAATTTATAGATTCATTCGTTCCATATTTCGTTGATATACTATATCAGTCATTTCTTGTCGATATATATCAGCATCAAATGGAATATAAGGTGATGATAATAATCCATCAACAGCAGCAGCAGTAGTCGATATGGATGGTGCTACTTGTTGTGTGTTAGTAGTACTAGTACGAGCACTAGTACTTATCGTATTACCCATCGTCATAGCAGGAAGTTCACTACTTCGCTGCTGTTGGCTTCTGCTATTTCGTGTGCCCCAGATGCTGATGTTGCTGCTGTTGTTCTTGACTCGACGGACGATTCCTGCTAATGCTAATCCTTGAACAGATTGATCGATAGTCAGAGTAGTAAGAACCAAAACGACGAAGAAGACTGAGACTGACGATGATAGAAGAATGGAATGCATCATGATGTTGTATTAATTTGGAGTCTTATTTGTTTATTCGGTATATTGTGTTGTTTCGGGATCTGTTTTGATTGTTTTCAGAAATGAAATTTATGAGGTTTGTGCTGAAAGTACTGGTCCTGTATTCAAAGACGCCGACAAAGGTAAATGGCGATTTACATCATTGATGAACCATAATATAATATAATGATGGATAAATTCGCCTTCCGCCGTGACCAGGTTACATGTCGACAGAATTTGGTGCGCTGTACAAGACCAACTCATTCACGTATCAGTCCGTGTCTCAATAATGGACAAAGCGGACGGAGTAGAAATGAGGGAAAATTGACATGCTATGTTATTTTTATTACATAGAGATATCACACAATATTATGTAATTTCAACATATTTAGAGCTTCCGTATGACCCAAAGTCAATCACGTATCAGTTGTTGTCTCAATTGTGGACAATTCGGAGTTGATGAAATTACGTAGATGTTCAAGTTGTGTCTTTCAAAAAAAGACACACACAGCAGAATCGAAAAACATGTGGCACATATTTTATTTATATTGTGCATATTTTGTTTGTGCCTCTGGCATATTAACACGATCGCGACCAGAAGTGAGTTGATCTCAATTATGGACAATCGGAGATGATCTACGTAGCTTCCGTCACCTATTGTACTTTCAAAAAGACACACACAGCAGCGAAAATCATGAGTGAGTGAGTCGTAGATTCTCAGTCCTTGTGTACTGTACAGACCAGAAAACTATGAGTGGCTCGTAGGTATGTACTAGCTAGTAGCTAAGTATGCATATTCTTAGGATATGCCTCATCATGCAACAAAATGAAAAAGAGAGATGAAATTTGAATTGAATACTTGAATAATAACTGGTTAAAATATTGGTAATGCTAGTTACTTTATTGGTAATACTAGTTAATAGTAATGTTTGGTATTGTGCTATAATGATAGTGAATAGGGTGTTGCGTGCTTGATGGCCAGTGATTAGTTTTATAACCAATAGAGCATTGTTGACAAGTATTTTGAAGAGAGTACTAATTGACATATTGTTGATGCATAATATATGGATGTGTTCTGATTAGGTATATAGGTTTTCAATATTAGAAAAGGCACATGTCTATCTGCACTGCAACATGAGAAAGCACATTATAAAACCCCAAGTTGATGTGCAATTTTCTCTTAGTTTGTTTTGAAGGGAGCTCAAAACCCCACTGCATGCACCGCATATCATCCCAGACTAGTGCACGGTGGTATGGTAGATGTCCCCCACTCTTTGGTATCTTTCCTATAAGGATGGTCTGGTCTAGTTTATATTCAAACCATGACCTACTTCATCAGCCAAGGCAAAATTTACCTACAGTATCTGATGTGAAAATCCATCCAACCAAATAATACCAACATCATAACATTATCATTCCCCTGTACAGTCATTTCTCAACAAACTACTTCTCTTTCTCTACAGTATGGTGGTATTTGACTGAGTGATTAATGAACTATAGAATGAGACAGATGAGATGAGACAAACATTATGATACATACCATGACGTGAACGAATTCAGTAAGATATATTTATATATATTCTACTACTGTACAGATACAAAAGTTAGATCGTTGTTTAGTATATAAAGATTTGATATATTCTATATATTATAAATTATAGTGATACAATGTACGTAACGTAGTGTACGCACGTTCCCTACCCTCATGTCATGTCAGCACTTTTGGCTGCTGCCATGATTATGGTGTTCGGTCGTGTCGTTCATGATGGATGTATGTATGTAATGCGTGTGTGAAAAAGATTCATTCGATTCCTTAGTCGAAAGTTGTGATGTATATATTTGTTTTGGAGTGAGTGCCGCATGTATCTTGAGGTATAGAATCAAAATTGAGAGAAAGCGGGAAGGCGGTTTGTGATGGCGGGGCGGGCGGGATGAAATGAAAATTCTTCTTGAGATGATGTACGGATATGGATCTTGTTTTTTTTCGCAATATACACTAGATCCATATATTTTCCTTATTAATTTAATTTACATAATAATCCATAGCAGCATCACCAAAGGCTAAAAATTCAATTGTCTTATCAGCATAATGTCCTGGTGAAGTTGCATATAAATCAATTTGATTTGGTGCATCGAATATATTCAGTATCACATCTATTATTTTACCTTCCACTTTTGAAGGTACTGAAGCGATGCTTATAACAAGAATGACGAATACTAGTAGAGACTTGATCGAGGATGATGATGTAATCGACGACATATTTGAGGAAATTTGGTTTCGTAGATCGTAGAAGAAGAAGAAGAAGAAGATAGCAGTACAGGTGTATGAAGTCTGGATTCTTTGGTTGTTTTATGAGAGGACGGATGTAGTTGTGTTCGTGTTGTGTTGATTTAAGTTCTGTCAATGAAGTGGGTCGATGTTTAATTCCGTATTTCAGTCATTCGATAGTTTCTTGCTTCTTTGTTCTAGTGACACATCGATGACACATCTACTGTAAGATGAGCTGCGAAGAAGTGAGAATACCGTAGGAATTGATGCATCGTTTTCGCTCACCTTGTGCTAAGAAAGCGGCATGAATCATTGCTTGCTTTGGTTTAAGAATGTTGTACTGTATACGCTCGTGAAAGAAGCGCGCTATTTTCTTCTTTCTTGGTAGCTTCATAACTTCACAAGAGAACATTGGTCCTTTTTTTTTTGTTAAACAGCAACGTACAACACAACGAAAAATTTGACACAAGACAGACACGCAACAGAAAGAATCGTTCAATTAACTCGCATTTCTTTTGATTCTTGACACGTAAGGCGAAGCATGTCCAACTTCAAAACAAATACAACCAATAGAAATCCATGAAAAGAATGATGTGATAGCGTTTCAAAGAAGTTGTCGACATCATCCTCATTCTTATCGCGAAGTACAAACCAGAGTCTGGCTGTAGTCGATATAGTCGACTAACAAGATTTAATGCATAAGTGATTCATTCTTTCATTCACGAATGGAGGAGTGAAGGACAGTTTTATGTTCAATAACAACCAATCGAATAAAAATTTCTTTTAGCAAAGGAGATGGATGTTGTGAGAAAGATGCGAATGCTTGATCGTTAAATCCAGCCTCTATTAACAATCATCAACACCATCGTCTTGATTCCCCTAAGTTGTTGTCGTAAGCTCAGCTACATCGTCCATCATCTCTCATCAAATACACTAAACGCCGTACCGAAGACTAGTACTTACTGTGCAACACGCAAAAATCATTCAGCAATCAATCTAACAGAAATAATCCACATCCAGATCAATACAATAAATCAATACAGAAATTATTATGAGACCATTAACAGAAGAAGAAACGAAAACATTATTTTTGAAATTATCCGAATATATTGGTAAAAATGTGGAAAAAATGATTAATAGAAGTGATGAACGATATTGTTTCCGGTTAATGAAAGATCGTTGTTATTATGTCTCAGAAAGTTTAATGAAAGCGGCATCGTCCATAGCACGGGATAGTTTGTTGGCGGTGGGTACCTGTATTGGTAAATTTACAAAATCTGGTAAATTTCGTTTGCATATCACATCCTTAGAATATTTAAGTAAATATGCCAAATATAAAGTATGGGTGAAACAAAATGCGGAAATGTCCTTCTTATATGGGAATCATATCACAAAATCAGGATTAGCAAGAATGACAGAAAATACTCCTCAATATTCAGGTGTGATTGTCTATAATATGGCCGATATACCAATGGGATTTGGTGTAGCGGCACAATCGACAGAACATTGTCAACAATTAGAATCCAATGGCAATGTTGTGTTACATCAAGCTGATATTGGTGATTACTTACGTGGATTAGAAGATGATTTTTGTTAAAAACGCACAAAACGGTAAGCAAGCAGCACTAGTCTCTTTTCGCTTCTCTTTTTTCATACACACGATGCTTTGGTAGGAGCGGGAGCAACTGAGCCAATTAGTATTTCTTACTTTCAACGTGTATTGTGAAATGCTACTAGTAGTAAAAGTTGATACAGTATTATAGACTCACCTCGAAATAAATGAAATAGCTGTACTGTAATAATAATTATCTAAATTTATTCATTTCTCTATTACTATATTTCCGTATTTATATCATTCTGTAGCAAGTTTTTGTTTTGTTTCATTTTCGTCTATAGTTGCAAAGCATTGCATTGTTGATTTGATTTTTGATCATTTGAGATACTGTTCTGTCATCATAACATTATGATGATGGATTTTCTTTACGACAACGTTCTAGTTCATTTTTATTATCAATATCAGTATCATCAATATCAATAGTATCATCGTCAATGGTACTACTACTACTACTACTAGTATGAATAATAGCTTTTAATTTTCCTTCCAATGGTAATATTTGTGCATCAATAGTAAAATTTTTATTGCTGTTATTGTTATAATCATTCTTCGTATCAGTAGTCCTTACAATACGTTTGATCCAAATTCCTGGTGTACCAGTTGCAATACCCTGATCACTAACTGCAAAATCGCCGCCGCCGCCATCTTGTTTCTTTTCCTCGTCATCATTCCAAGTATTGTTGTTCGGTGGAATTGATCCGACTTTATCTTGTAATGAAAAAACACGATAGTTATCACCATCAACAATTAATGCTGCATAATGATCAATACCAATACCAATAATATTATTAGAATTAGAATTATTATTAACAGCAGCTTGTTGAGATTGAGAAGATTGAGTAGCAGCAGCAGCAGCTGCAGCAGCAGTAGTAGTAATAGTATTGTTAGCTGATGCTAATTTTAATAACATTGTATCAAAATCATTGGATCTTAATAGACCATTACTTTGTACTTTATCATGATGAGGACAACAAATAACATTAGGAATAAAATTTAATCCAGGAACACGTATATAATTCCAATCTTTTTTCGTTTTTGTACTATTACTAGTAGTATCGTATGATGTGGAACATGATACAACAGTATCATCATTTTCGTCACTATATTTTTGTAACATTGCAGTGACATATGTATCCGGATCAGCTGAATCCGAATGTCCAGAATGGAACCAACATATTGCACCAGCACTACCTCCCGTTAAGATACAACCTCTTTCCATTGCTATTTCTAGTATAGGAATTACTCCTTTCTTGTACCAACGATCTACCGCAAATAATGTATTACCACCACCAACTACAATTATATCAGCATTCTCAATTAATGCTTTATTGTTATTTGCTTTGTCATCTTCACTGTCATTATTATCATTATCATTGTCAAATGAAATATCTAATGATTGAACTTTACAACCACGTTCTACAAAACATTTGGTTTGTTTTAATTTAAACTTTGGTATATCGTACGTTGCTGTTCCAATGTATAATACATTTACGTCATTATTATCATTCTCATTCTCATTCGCATTCGTCGTATTATTATCATTATTACTATTACTTAACTTTGCTGCTAATGCTGCTGTTAACTTTTTCTTCGATGATAATGGTAGTAAATCTAATATTGTATCTACCATCCTTGGATCACTTAATCCATCTGTACCACTACCAGCAAATACACCTTTTAAATTAGGGTGGAACGATTGAAAGGATCCTCCATCCTCCTGGGTTGGTGATAGCATTTTTCTTGTTGTTGATGTTGAAGACAATAATGTCGAGTATGGGGAGGATGATGAATAATAAGGTGATCTTGTTGGCAGTACACGTTGTAGTAGATCGTTGTTGTTGATGTTGATGTTGATGTTGTTGTTAGTTGTAGTAGTAAAACAAAAACTGTGACTTGTTCTAATGACGTTGTTGTGGCTGAAAAATGCTAATGTTGTCAATGTTGTTGCTGCAGCAGTAATAAGATTTATCATGCGCATAGACGATGATAGCGATTTAACTTTGTTCCTTGGATTAATGATATGACTGAGATTGAAATTGAAATTTGTTTTTTTGCTAACGACTGTCGATATTATTGGTGCCAGTATTATCATTACTACTTACTTACTTACTTACTTACTCACTTGATAATATAATCCTTCTCCGATTATGGGAAGTTATTGGATTCAAGTCGTACTAGGAGTACTCAAGAGTTTATTTGTCTGTTTGTTTGTGTCGAAATTCTTGTTTCTGTTTCATCGGAAGTGTTCTCCTCAAAAGATTTTTTTGGTGTGCTGTGTGGTGTTGTCTTTGATTTATATCCGATACGACGACAAGGGGTTATGTGTGAAGCTGAAAAGGTGAGCCAAGCTAAAAAAATAGCAACGATGTAGGCGTAGTACATTAAATTGAGTCACGAATCGAATTGGGAATGCTTGTTGATCACTTTTTGTTTTTATTATTAAAGAAAGATCCATTTTAACAATTTCGCTCGAACAGATCTACTAGTACGGTAGACTTTGATATCGATTCGATGATTCGATTATTAAAGGCGGAGTAACGGTGGAGCAAATACGACTGTGGCGGTAAATATGGAGGCTTTTTGAAATAACTAGTGTTGTTTCACCAACCTTTTAATGATGCATTGTGGATATGAATCAATTTGTTGAAAAGAAAAACATAAAACTGGTTCGGTGTACTGCTGGCTGGCTAGCAAGCTAGCTACGTAGTTACTGTATTGCATTATAAAAAATAAGTATCAAGTAGAAATAACTAGGGCTATTTATATTATGACTTATCAGTCAAAGGAATTACTACCATAGCATTTTCCATTTCTAATTATATCTACGTATTTCATTTGATTGTTTGTTTGTTTTCCGTCTCCTGTTTTTCCTTTCTTCAGTTTAGTTCATAATATAATCTTAATATATTATTCTTTCTTCCTCCTACTTCTTTATTTGTGTATGTGCATGTGCGTGCGTGCGTTTGTTTTGTTAGGACTTACATAATAGATACATCTAGTAATTTTTGTCCAATCGAACCGGAACACATTTTTAAATATTCTACTTCCTGTAAATTCATAATTGTATCACCACGATCGGATCGTAATTTACCAACACCGGTTGCTTCATAATTTGCAAGTATATGATCAACCTCTAATGAAGTGAATCGTGGTATTTCAATACAGGTAGTAGTAGTAGCAGTAGCAGTAGTAGCATTAGTAGTAGCACTTGATGTTAAGGAATCAGTAATTTCACGTCGAATAGCATGTGATTCAGTTGAGCCAACAATGACTGATGCAGTAATGCTATCATCATCGACGTTGGTAGCATTATCTACTTCATCATCGTCATCGTCGTCCTCATTCGTAGTAGAACTAAGATTCATAAAATTCATTATTGGTTCAAATAAATTTATTTGATTACATGGGATAGATTTTCGTACAGAATCATCGTACGACATATGGAAGTAATGCCCTTGATGATCATACAAACAATTAAATTCATCCATAACAATTAAGAATTTTGTATCCGATGATTTTTGTGACATTAATTCATTCACCATAATAGAATAACACATTGGTGCATGTACCTTCCGTTCTTTTGAATATTTCATTACATCCATTAATGAAATATTTTGATCGTTTGTTGCATCTTCGTTACCACAAAATTCATTTAATCGTTTTAATTGTGTATCTTTGAAATACTTATGAAGCGTTTTAGGGGAAACAATCAAATTTAATTTTTCAATATCATCTTCATGACTATCTAATAATTGTTGTATCGCTTCTTGTGATAAATCTTGTAGATCATACATACCAACACGATGTGTATTAGGTGTCACAAAAAATCCATTCTTAGATAATCGATCACCATCCGGCATATACATAACAATATATCCACTCTTACGTGATGATGCAACAATGGATGCTAATGTTGCTGATTTACCAACTCCCTTCTTTCCATGTACATATATCCGTTTTGATGATGATCCTTCGCCTTCATCTGAAATTAAAGTGTGTGCAATTTGTTTCGTTGTATCACGTATCATAATTCTTTTTGTGGTAGTATGTGCAGATAATTCCCATTCTTCCACCATTTTACCTGCCCCGCCATGTTTATGTACCTTAAGTGGATGTAATATTTTTGGTACAATCGGAGTAGTACTAGTATCGTCATCCATATTACCACCACCATCGATAATTGGATCGAAACAATCCATAAAGACAGGAATGTCAACAGCGTCATCATCTTCCTCATTCTTTTCTGCAATTGCTGCGGCTAAATGTTCTTCTACAGTTTTACCGGCCGAATCTTCTTCACCTTCCTTTGCATCAGCAGCTGTGGCGACGTCTTCTTTCTCAGCTTCTTTTTTAGCTTCCGTTTGAGTAGTAGTAGTAGCAGTAGAAGTAGCTGGAGAGTTTTGTTTTTGTTTTTTCATTGATTTGGTTAAATATTCTTCTAATGAACGACCCACCCAATTTTGAAAATCAGGATGTTTTGATAGAATGTCCATACTACTATGATGTAGTACTTCTTCTTGTATTTCTTCAAATAATATATCCACTGACTCTTGTTTATCATACCAATCATTAGTATTTGAGGCAGTATTCGAATCTTTCAAATTAGATTTTGTAGTGGCAGCTTTTAACAGTTTTGTAACACGATCGGAGGCTAATTCTTGCACTGTCTTTGATACAGATTCATAATACCATGATTTACGATACGAGGCATATTTTTTTGTATACTCTGATGGATGTAATCCTGGTTGTCCAACTGGTAAATTATTTAATTTGGATATTTCTTCCAGTGTTGGTATACCATCTACCGTAGTAAAACACAACGACGAGAGGAATTAAAAAGGGGGGGGGGGGGGGGGGGGGTAAGCAAGCACATGATAAGAAGAGTTTTGAAACACATTTCGTGTGTCCGTCCGCCATCATAAACAGTTTTCCTGTCGTTTTTTGAACACAAACTTGGAACAAAACAGCGAGTAAAACTTACTTTCTAATATCTGTATCCGTTCTAAACTAACACGTGAGACAAAATCTGGTGACCAATCCGCTAAATTTTCTTGTGTGGTATTAGTGGACATCCATTGTTCTTCAGAGATATGCCATGGATCTTGCCAGGGCCGGCCCGTACGTGCATCTAATTCCGCATTAATTACTTCTTGTGCTAGACGATACCGTTCCCGTTCTTCATTCTCTTCTTCCGTTTGATTGATACTATTATCTGCGTCGTCTCCACCATCAGAGCCGCCAGCGAAAATATCACCAATTTGAAAATCATCCTCATCGTCATCATCATCGTCGTCATCATCGAAATTATCGAAATCAGTATTATCTAAATCCCATGTTGTTTTATTAGTATCAGCCTTCTCATTGTCGTTGTCGTTATCAGTAGCAAAAAATCGAAAGATTTGTCCACGATGATTTTGGTGTTGTCGTGACGACGTTGACGGTGATATCAGAGAAGGAAGACTGTTACCAACGATGGACGACGACGACGAAGATCTCATTACGGCTGCTGTTGTTGCATTATTGGTGTTGCAATTAGTAAAACAACGACGTAGTCTGACACCACCACCGCCGTTGTTGTTTGTTTGTTGTTGCCTCCGAACTCCGACGTAGTGTCTAGCAGCGAAAACACCTTTCTTCGGTAGATTGGTTGTTAATCTCCACATTTTGTTTCTCTTGCTTTGTCTATTCCTTGCTTCTCTCGATTGTTGTGGTTGTGTTGTGTTGTTGTAGTTGTTGATTTGATTGTTACCGTACCGTATGATTGCTTTGTCGTGGTTGTTTTGTTTCAGCAATTCTGCGGACGTCTGTCCTACATGCGATCGCGTTGAAAGAAAGAATCAATCAATTGAGGGATTATTTTATTAGGGGAATTTACTACAGTAGTAAAGTAAAACTTCAAATCTGGGCCTTCTTTTGTCTCGCCCCCCCCCCTTTTCGCATTTTTACAAAGCGCTTTCCCTTTTTATTTAAATCAAAACAGCACATACATCACATCGTTATGTAACATACCTACCGGTATTAGGTGGGCTTGGTAGGATGGCTTCCTTATTAAACTCAGGTGGAACACCAATATGCAAAATAACACAGTCAATGTTTTCACATACCTGACAGTATAACTTTGTTGAGCCTGATGCACCACAGATACATGTTTTGAAGAGTGGGTCAAATTATTAAGCATATTTATAAGTATTGCAGTCAGAGAAGAACACAACAAAATGATGTGATCATCTTGGAGGGTTTTTAATACATGATAGCAGAAAGCAGGTGTCTGTCTACCACTGAGAGATCTCCTCCTCCAACTCTTTTCCTGGGTATTTCTGCTAGGAGTTATGACATTACTAATAAGATGAATGCTGCTACACAACAAAAGGGTGTGATCATTTTGTAGGGTTTTTAATACATGATGGTAGAAAGCAGGTGTCTATCTACCACTGGGAGATCTCCTCCTTCAACTGTTTTCCTGGATGTTCCTGCTGCTAGGAGTCATGCCATTACTAATAAGATGAATGCTGCTACACTCACTTACAATTTGTATACATGTGACCTCCATATTGTCAAATGAAGTTGAATTTATTCTCTCCCTGTCATTTTGCACCTCTTTGCAATAGTATTGAGTTTATTCAAACTTACTATAACTCCAGAAGAGAGAGAGCTGAGAGAGCAACACGTAGATTATGGGTAATCAAACAAAAATGAGAACAACATTGAATGTAGTAGCATTGTGTTCATCTTGTATGCTCCTATTTCCCAATTTAAAGAGCACACAGGAAGACAGAACATGCCAAGAAAGATGTTGCATTCACATTACTAAGGAACATATATGTATTCCTAGCAACTTACAATTACTTCTTCCTGCATTCCCCTACATTTTGCATTCAGTGTACAACTGTATATTATACCAGTCTACTCATTGCCTGTCCATAATATCACTACTGAGTGTCTCTCTTGCTTACTGGTATTAGTAGATCTGTAAAGCGAATAATTATTGTTGTGCAGGGTTCGGTTTGTGGTGGTTGCGATATCTGTTGGTTGTATTCTTCAAGGCACAAACTGTTATATAGTACAGACAAAATGTTGTGTAAAACTTGTTTCTTTTGCACAAGAATTTCCAAAGTGGTGTTGCATGTATAGTGTAGTACATATTATGTATACATAATATACAAACTAAGCACACACTTTATTTTTGAATACAGCTAGCTAGCTGCTAGAAACATCTCAGATTAAGTATATGCTGCTGCTGCTGCTGCTGCTGCTACTACATTAACTTCAACACCCACTAGTACAAAAGCGCAATTCTGATGTTATATTAAAGATAGATGTAGATTCTTCATATACAGATTTGTATTAGGATTCATTCTATAGTACATTTAGTATACCAGCTACTACTAGAGAAATTGCCAAGCATTCATCATTTATATCATCACTCCTTTTATATATATATACTATTTTATTCTTGATTGGTTACCATCTCAATTACTGTATCATTATTTGGTGGCATCAAACTTCTAGTAGAATGATTACCTTCAGGTGTACCAGTACAATGAATGACTACAACAACTGATATTTATCAACCAGAGCCACATTTTCTAGTTGTTTTGCAGCATAAAGACCATGCATGTTCCAGTAGAATGACCAGTACGTGATGCGTCTTCAGGAGCAGGTATTTTGTTGCTGTTCAATGATTCTGTAATCGAAGATTGACGAAGTGATTTTCCACCAGATAACTTCACTAATCATGGGTTTTCAAATGCCTTGATTACATCCATGACAGAAAACGCAATACCGGCGACCATGGCACAGGAACAAAATACGATAATTGCGCCATTCAGGATACTCACAGCCATATTCCTGGGAGCAATTCCCATGTGCTGCAATTTCAAATAAATTATGCATGGTATCATTGCAAGATTGGTTTGGCCAGCCGCACCAAAGAATGAAATCAGTAATGATAAGTCGTTCCCAAAAATCATGTTTGCCCCGTAGCAGAACAATACTAGAACATACCGCGTGGCGATCCAATTGTATTTACCCCAACAGCTAGTGGGAGATGAACGTTTGAAACAACCGCACCCACCCTCGATCATATCATCGATGATTTCATTGGGTGGCGTCATTTGCAACGAAAATGTCAAGAACACAGCGACCGTTTCGAAGATGTTCACAATATCGTACCATACATTCTTCGGAAAGGTCACTCGTAAATATGCGGTGATGCTACCCGAAGAAACATCCGGAAAGGCAATACTGTTGGTAATTCCCGTCACGTAAAAGAGACAACCGACAAAGGCCATGGAATACAATGTTAAAAATCCAAAGCGCTTTGATGCCTTATTTTCGTCGGCTTTCACTTTGTATCCCATGCTGAACGCCTTTTCGACTGGTAAGACAAGAGCCATACCCTCAAACGCAAAAAAAATACTCGTGATGAATTGCACCCCAGCACTGATTGTATCGGGAAACATGGTGGGTTGTTTGGTTTGCGTGTTGGCGGCGACATTGTTGGCATCGTCGACAGTGACGGTATTATTGCCACTATCGTACCGCACGATTTGAATAGTAGCCGCCACAATGGCGGTACCGACGGCAATCAACATGAGGATATTCGCAAAGCTCGAGAACCATTTGATATCCTTCAAGTGTCGGACGAGCACCAAAAAGAGCAAGGCCACCGTGATAATCCCCTCGCTGATATACATGGACCATCCCGTTTGGGCCGTGAGATTGGTCGACATCAGACCGAGGAAGGCACAACACACACCAAATTGCATCGTAAAGGCAAAAAGATTTACGACCCATCTACCCTTTGTACCAAAGGTTGCATTCGCCACATCGCCATATGAAATAAGAGGGACATTGGTATCACTTTTTTCTTCGACGGCCATCGCAGCATCATCCGTACTACTCCTGTTGCTGTTTCTGCTGCTGGTGACATCATCAATGGTCATCGGGGTGGTATCCAGTTTTTCCTGCCGCAAGGCTTCGAAATGTTGCTGCAACAAATACTTGCAGTAGACCAGCAGACACATACTGTACAATCCCTGGAAGACGACGATGACAAATAAAATCGAGGAATACAGATAGCCACCCGTCGCAAAGGCGTACGGTAAATTCAAAATTCCCGGTCCCAGATTTCCTTTGATGATATGCATCACCGCATCAAACGTTGAGAGACGGCGTTTCTCAGCCGCAGCATCATCATCATCGTTCTGCTGAACGGCAGCAGGACCCTCCTCCCCATTTGGAGTTGTTGCTGCTTCTAACGATGATGTATTGATATCGGATTGATTGCTTTCGTTGTTATTAGTATTTATATTGGCTTCCGTCATGATTATTGATTGTTTATTTTTATTTTATTTTATGTTATTTTTGTTTTGTTGTTGATTGATTTGTTTTATGAGAATACAAGAAGGACTTGACGAGGGTATCTTCTTCGCTCACAATCAAGCAATCGAAGAATTCCCATGCTGTTTGTTTGTACGTGGGCGTACGTATTGAAGTTGAAATCAAATCTAAATGTTTTGAAAAGCGGAGAAATCTTTGCGTAAGAAGCACGCTGTTCCTCCGTGGCGGCAAATTCCTTCGTGATCTTCACGTAAGTGACAACAAAAGCATGCTGCGCGTCTTCGTGCTTACAGATTTAAGCCGATGTAAAATATTTGCGCACTAATTTAGGTCACTTACGGGATGAACCTAGTAGCTAGAATCTTCATTATTGCGAAGTTTGTACCTACTGTAATTCGAAACAACAAAATCGAAACACAAAACACATTCGACAATGATGATGGATTATGGATGGATGGATTGATTGATTGCAACTCTTTTTGAAAGTTCGCGCTGAACCAGCATTCCAACTCCTTACCATCGCCGAAGAAGGAGAGGCTACAGGATGAGGAGAAGAATAATAACAAGGAAAACGTCTGACGACAATCAAACAAAGGAGGTAAAATTCCGAGCGTATCAAGCAGAAAATTGGACTGAAAAGTTTGAAGATCTTTACATTTCCGTGAAATAAACGGGCATTGTTTGGTACCAAACAAACATCCTGAAAATCCAGCACTTGCGCAATGGATCAAAGGACAACGATACCTGTATAAATCAAAAATAGACGGCAAACGATCGACGATAACAGATCAAAAAGTTACTGCATTGGAAGAGGCTGGCTTCGTATGGGATTCTCACAAGGCTGTTTGGGCGGAACAGCTCGAGGAATTGAAAGATTTTCAGGAACAGTTCGGTCACTGCAACGTCCTCAGTCGGTATGAGGGCAATTATCCGTTGGCGATCTGGGTAAAACGGCAACGGCGGGAATGGAAGAATAAAATCGATTCTCTGCCGAATAATTGTATGGCAGATGAACGGCAACAACAACTGGAGGAACTTGGTTTCGTATAGGGTATGAGAAAGAAGGGAACGATCAGCACCAAACGACAAAAGCGAGCATAAACCAGAACCAATAATTGAAATAATATATAAAGCTGTATCCAGCGAAATCTTCCATCTCCTACTTTTTGTTTATGTTCGAACAGATTTTTTTTCCGAATTAGATTATCAATGCAATTACGAACCGAAGTAGTGTTTTTTTCTTCATCAAAGACTTCATCGGCCCAGTTGATTTTAAAGGATTGATCTGGTATGCGTTCCGCAACTATGGCAAGTAACTCGGCTACGTGCGTAATGGCACTGTAAGTATTTCTACCACCTTCTTTAAACATAATCCATTCTTTTGTTTCATCATCATTACCTTCATCGAAAACCTTATTTAACTCCAATTTCTCAACAATTTTTTGCTGGAAAATAGAGAGATGAAGAATTGGACAAAATAAATTAAGTTTCGCCACCATCAGAGATCGATGAATATAATGTTCTGCAGTGCTTCGTAGAGTAAAAGCAAGAAGAATGAAGTAGTATGTAACTTGATCTCAAATTGCATGATAGTTCAATTCCTGTCCTGAACCTGTGAATTACACAATACAGCATGAACAAACAACATACAAATACTGTGTAGTGCATATTTACATCATTTATTGTAATACTGCATATTATTTTTCAATCATAGTCTGCTAGTAGTACATACACACTCACCTATGATTAATATAATACTGACAGATTGCATTCAACCTAGTTTTTATCTCTCTCATAATGCTTGTTAGGTGGGCTTGGTAGGATGGCTTCCCCATTAAACTCAGGTGGAACACCAACATGCAAAATAACACAATCAATGGTCTCATATACCTGCCAGTATAACTTTGTTGAGCCTGATGCACCACAGTTACATGTTTTGAAGAGTGGGTCAAATCATTAAGCATACAAGTATTCCAGTCAGAGAAGAACACAACAAAATGATGTGATCATCTTGTAGGGTTTTTAATACATGATCATAGCAGAAAGTAGGAGATCTCCTCCTTCAATTGTTTTCCTGGATGTTCCTGCTGCTAGGAGTCATGCCATTACTAATAAGATGAAAGAAGAACACAACAAAAGGTTGTGATCATTTTGTAGGGGAGATCTCCTCCTTCAACTATTCTCCTAGATGTTTCTGCTGCTAGGAGTCATGACATTACTAATAAGATGAATGATACACTCACTTACAATTTGTAAATATGTGACCTCCATATAGTGTATACATCATCCTTGATTGTCAAATGTAGTTGAATTTATTCTCTCCCTGTCATATTACACCCTTGCAATAGTATTGAGATTATTGAAACTGACTATAATTCCAGAAGAGGGAAGGAGATAGATTCAAACTTAACATAACTCCAGAAGAGAGGGAGAGAGAGAGAGAGAGCAACACGTAGATTGTGTGTAATCAAACAAAAATAAGAGCATTATTGAGTGTATAATTAGCAGTATGTTCCTCTAGAGGTATGTCTCTCCTTTTCGGTCCTGGTAGACTGGACATCTTGTATGCTCCTATCTCCCCATTTTAAACAACACATAGGAAGACAGGACATGCCAAGAAAGATGTTGCATTCACATCACTAGAAAATGTATATGTATTCCTAGCAACTTACCATTACTTCTTCCTGTATTCCCCTACATGTTGCATTCAATGTACAAGTGTGTATTATGCCAGTCTACTCATAGCCCAGAATATCACTACTGAGTGTCTCTCTTGGGTACTGGTATTATAGTAGATCTATAAAGCAAAAAATTATTGTTCTGCAGTGTTTTTGGCTGTGGTGATGTTTGTTGGTTGTATTGTTCAGGGCACAAACTGTTATACAGACCAAGCATTTCCAAAGTGGTGTTGCATGTATAGTGTATTACATACATTAGGTCGTATATACAAACTAAGCACATACTTTATTCTATAATACAGCTAGCTAGCAACTAGAAATATCTCAGCTTAAGTATGTGCTGCTGCTGCTGCTGCCTCATGGTGGTAATTTTAGTTCACCCACATGCTGCTTTTACCGTTCCACCACAGGACTGAATCTAGAAAAACATGTGTACTGCTTCGCAACAAGAGAAGAACCAAAAAGAAAACATTTGTCTATCATACTACACAAGAAGAAAAGAGTCAGCATTGAGGGGCATTCATCATTACCAATATCATCTTATATATATTGTGTGGCAAATAATAAGATAATATATACATATATGCTGCAATTTCCAGTAATGGTCTATCAGAGCAGATCTTGTCTAAAATAAGGAATGAATAGCAAAACTAACAAAACAATAAATACTACTTAAACACAATCCCACAGGTTGATATCTTAGGTGGTGTTCTACTAAGATTTTCTTGGTACACATTTCTTCCCTCTCGTTTTATGTATCTACCACTTCTTGTGACACCATGATGCTCAACAGCAACAACTCTCTCATTGGTATCTGTATCAATTTGCACCTCCACAGAATGGTCATGTACGACCACCCAAGTTCATCATCAGAGAAGTATACTTATACACATGATAGATGGAATCGACTTATCTATCTTCATTCTCCACACCCCTTGGTACTAATTGCATTACAGGAGGACAGACAGACAAAACTGTCCATGCATACATGAATGTGCTGTTACTGTTTTTGTTTGTGCCTCAGGGGCAATTCACTGCTATGCACCACCTACCCCTTGGCATGATTTATCTCTCATATTATCTCTCATACTTACTATCTATTCATCTCATTGTGTATTTCCTCTGTCTAAAACATCATCTATTCCGTGTACTTTTGCTGCTACTACTACTACTACTACTACTACTTATCACTAACAACAACAACAAATGCATTATTGCAGTAGAGGCACTTGTTGTTGAGTTTACCAGAACTCCCTACGTTTTGGCATCCTCCTTTTCTAGCCTAGTACTTGTGCATTGATCTCAATTGTGCTTTTGCTCCTGTTAATTAAAACCTGGCGAGTTTGATTATGTGAGCATGAATATTTTATCGTACGAGCTTATATGATTTATTATATCAATAAGGCCATAATGAAGAATCCTATTGAATAAAATTATTAAATAATGAAATCGAATTAATGTACCCATTAGTATTGATAGCGTAAAACCATCATATCAGCATAATTGTTGTACTGTAATGGTTTCAAAGAAATAATACCATACCTTAATTACTAAAAATAGCTAGTCGTATTTATAAAAAAGCCAGATTTTCTTTGACTTTCACACTCTGAGAAGTTTTTGAATCCTGTACAAGTGAAGTTTAACGATGATATCCGTCGCCCGCGACGAGTCAGTAATAGCGACTACATAGTGTTTGCGACTTGTACGTTACTTTCTACAGTATTATTCATTAATTTAACAATGTTATAGAAGCTGTGACAGTGAGTGGAGTCAGATTACTTAAATAAATAATATTAAAATTCGGTTCAATGTTAATTAACATATTTTTGCGTTCTTCTTTTATCAAAGAAGAATTCGGAACAAGAAGGTTGTCACTGTCGTACAAAAAATATGCATTGAATACAAGAATCAATTATACAGACCATGTATTTAACGCACTATAAAATTAAGAAGCACAAAGAACAGCATGATTCTTCTATTCTCCCCAAAATCCTCCCCAAAAGAACAAAATTCGTGTCATGCGCGAGTGTAAAGAAGCGAAAAGAAAGGAATCATGTCTTGCGCGAGTATAAAAAGGCGAAAAGAAAGGAAACGTTTGAGCAAGTGTACCGGTAAGAAAGAGAAGAGTTCGCCGAGCTTTTGTGAAGAAAAAACGCATACACCTGTTGTGATGGCGCTTTCAAAAATAATGTCATGAGATAAAAATTAGCTGTATCACCTTCTATGTACTTGAAGTAGTCACGTATACACCTCTCATTTTTTCTTACAATTAGACACGAACCAAATATTTCTAACATTAATGAGGCAAAGTTGCTTAGTTCTACCGGTATTCGCATACAAAACATATTACAGTATTCACTCAAACAAAACCAAAACCAACTCTCTTTCCTTGCACGAGCTACTTCTGGTAGCGTTACTCACTTCATCTTCTTGTCCGCCGGATAGAAATCTTCTCATTAATCATGAACGGAAAGAAAAAACAACAACAACTATCACCTTCCATTGCGAAAACTCAAACTCAAACTCATACTCAATCAAAATTACGAACTCTTTCTCCATCTTCTTTAACTTCTTCACCTTCATCTTTTGCTGCTACTAGTGCCCCTTCTGGTATGATGATGAATATGAATATGAACAACATGATGATGCACATGCCAGTTGGTAGTAATGGCGGCGGCGGCGGCGGCGATAATGCTCCTTCTCATAATCCGAACAGTAACAGCAAGCTCATGAACCCTAATGTTGTCAATCAACAAATGACAGCATTCTTACAAGCTCAAGGACATCTTCTTCCACCTACAAATCAACAACAAGGCCATCAACAACAAGGACAACAAGGGCAGAAGAAACAACAAGGGCAAGGACAACGGCAGGGACAAGGACAGAAACGTGGCGGAGGTCCTGCTGATACACAAGATGTTGCTTCCTTCTTATTACAACTCAAAACGAATCAAGAAAATGGCGAACAACAAGAACAAGGAGGAGGAGGAATTCCTCATGGATTGCTACAACAGCAACAACAACATCAGGCACAAGCCCACCAACAAGCGGCACATCAAGCAGCACAACAAGCAGCACAAGTAGTAGGATGGCCGCCTGCCATGGGATATTACGCTCCACCACTTCAACCGCATATGATGCGTGGTGGTGGTGGCGGTGGTGGTGGAGGTTTTGTACCTAACAACGTTTCGGGACTTGGTAGTCATAGTCATCCTGGTTATTCTCCTCAATATCAACAGCATCAGCAGCAGCAGCAGCAATTCCCGCCGATGGCAATGCAACTAGGTCCTCCTCAAGGACAACATCCAATGGCATACCAACATCACACTCAGCATCAACATCTTCAACAGCAGCAACATCATCTTCAACAGCAGCATCGTGGTCCTCCTCCTAATACTAATGCTGTACAACAACAGCAACAACAACATTCTGCTGAACCAGATGGTCCGGTATTAACAGATGAATTTATTGAATCATTGATCAGTGATGATATTATTAAACAAGATGATAAGAAGAGTGATGGTAGCAATGATAACGGGACACAGAAGAAGAATTCCAACGACGAAGATAAATCTACCACTACCGAAAACAAGAAGGAGGAAAGTGGTAGCAGTAGTAACGGCGATAATACTACTACTACTACTACTAGCGGCAACGAAGAAGGTACTGCTACTACTATTGTTGCCGCTAGTACTACTACTTCAACTACTTCAACTACTTCAACAAAAACAAAAGGTACAAGTGCTAAAGATGACATGAAGTTATGTTTAGTTATACCAAAGGATCGTGATTTAATACCAGATTCATTATTCGTTGCATTAGGACAAATGAAACCATGTAAATTAACACAAGCTGATCGTGTTGGGTGTTATAAGACACGTAACATTGGATTCTTAGGAATGTGTTGCAAGGTACGTACAATACTTTATACTGTATACAATGTATAATGCAATTCAATGTATGATACAATACAATGTATAATAAACAAATGATTTGATGTATGCTTGTGTATGTATGTGGTCTCACCCTTTCTCTCCTCCTCCTATCTCCTTCATTACCATTACCATGTATTGATTCTATTCATCAACATACCGTAAAATACGTCCTTCATTTGACTCTCTTACAAACAAACATATATAAACAAAACAGCATTGTGGAGGACAACCAGGATTTGGACGTTACTTTCCTAATTCGGTTCGATCATTAGCACAAACTACAACAAGTCAAACAATCCTTAAACATATTGGTGGTAAATGTAGATTCTGTCCATCAGATGTAAGGAAGGCTGTACTGGAATTACAACGTCAACAGGCCCATAAGGAAAATTTAACAACAGGCCGTCCTCGATACGGATCACGTAAAATCTTCTTTCAAAGGATGTGGGCAAGATTACATGGTCAATCAGAAGATGGTGTTACTGCTATTGTTGTTGATGCGGATGGTGACGATGATGGTGTTGGTGGCGAAAACTCATCATCGTCAACATCATTGACATCGAAGGAAATCGCTTCGACTGCTACTGCTACTGCTACTGCTACTGCTAGTAGCGAAACCACGAAGAGGGTAGTGGCTGCTGCCACTAATGCTGCCACTGGTGCTGCTGCCAAGGGAGATGTTAGTGCAGAAGAAACTAGTAGTGTTATCGTGTCAACAACTAATGGTAGTCTCAACAAGAAATATGAAGAAAAGTCTTCGTCTCCGTCCGTTCCACTATTCCCCTGTGAAGTGTCGGATAACAATACCGATGATGAAGATGCTGTTATTACTTCCCTTACAACAACAGAAGCGATTGCAACTGCAAACACGAAGAAGAAGAAGGTCGCCGAGGATGACGATTCTAGTTTAAGCTTGAGTAACAGCACCAAGCGAAAGAGAGATGATGATAATATCGTTGGTAGTGGTGGTGCTACTGCTACTGATAACGACGTTGATACCGACAACAGCGATGCCATCAAAAAGTCTCGTACTGTTTCGGTACCAGTCTAAGCAGTTTATTCATATCTATAAGCAAGTTGTAATTCATAAAATAATAATATTGTATTAAAGTAAAGCTACTATAGATATATAAATCATTTAGCATGTACAATACATAGCACAGTATCATATTGAATCCGGATTAAAAAAGAAACTGCATTCTAATACCTTGAAGTGAGTGAAAATCGTATTCTATGATGGACTAATACCGCATAGAAAATATTTTCGTCGCTCGACAAGTCATGGGTTAGTTTTACTCCTTTTAATTCATGTAATTTCCAATCAAAAATTACCATACATTCCAAGGAAAATCATCCCAAACGGTTAATCTATTTTTAGAGTCTTAACAATAAACTGGCCTAGAATTAATAACCTAAAATTTTACTAGAACTAACTTTAATAGTTTATAATATACTATAGTTTTACTTGTTTATTTTTTGAACTGGTACTTGAAGTAGTAAAAATGACGGAATAACTGAGCTATTTAAATAATTATTGTTTGGATCATGTCGGACTAATTTTTGTTTTAGAAATTCTACGCTCCACTGCTTTTGATGCAATCTTGGATCATGAATGAATGAATGAATGAAGTCAATCTGCTAGCATCCGGGAATGAAATTTCGGTTCGCGCGAATTTGTAAATCACAGAAGCAACAGGCAGGGGGAAATTAAATATAAAACAAAATAAAATAATCCCCCGAAATATTCATTAGTTGCTAGGGGCTACGGTAAAAGTTTTAAGAACAAATCATGACTTAATTTCGTGGGACTCAAAAACTAAATTCGCTGTAAACGCAACCCTCTTTTTTATGACCCCTGATAAGTACCATCAGTTATAAAGGGATAGTGTCTCATTTTATATATATTTATTAAAAGACTTGACGACGACGAGTTGATCATTTTATTGAAATTACTACATTATTATTACTATTATTATTGTATCATGCATGGCTGTCATTACTACTGCACATGATCAAGTAGTAATAGCAGGACGACGACAACGATCGTTGTTTTCAAGAAGAAGTAGTAGTAATAGAAGGAGGGACGACGACGACGACGATGACGATGATGATGAATAAGAAGCAGCAGCAGCAGCAGCAGCAGCATCAGGCGCAGCAGAAGATGAAGAAGAAGAAGAAGAAGAAACAAAGAGGCGTACTAACAAATCGTAATAATCCAGCATCAGCGATGGTTATGCTAATAATGGCATTACTATTAACTACGATTGCAATTATTTACAGTCTTTTCTTCCTCACACCAACAGATAATAGGAGTCCTCCATCCCTTTATTTTGAATACCCTATGTTGTTGTCGTCGTCGTCATTTATTACTGCGAATAAGACGAAGACGACCACGGCGAATACGAATACTGCGAATACTAAGAAATCAGCAGCAGCAGCAGATGAGAAACCAACTACTACAACAAAGTCTACTACTACACCTCTGATAATAAGACGATATGATGAGGCTGGACCAAAACCAATACCAGGAACCGAACGATCACATACTTTACCAAATGCCATACCCATCACCAGAATTATTCCGAGAAATCAAGTGGAAAATAAAACCTATCATTTACAACAAAGAACGAATACATCCGACCATAATTTATCCATCATCTATCCATTACCACGTCAGGGTAAATTTCGTGATGATAATGCTACTAAAGGAAGATATGATTCCAATCATAATTATACCACCGATTATAGAACATTATATTTATATAATCCATCAATATTACCATTACATAATACAATACCAAAGGAAGATGATAATGATCCAAATGTTAATGATAGTAGTATGTTATTATCCAAAGATGATTTATTTAAATTAACGGGGGGTGATAGCAATGTCCAATATGTGGTGATCTATCGTGCTTATTTAAGTAATAATTGTTTTGGGAATACGAATCAACAACGTAAAATGATGAAGGCGGGAGAACAAATCTCTTATTTAGCAATAGCATTATTGGATTCGAAATTAAATTTGATAGAAAATTCCGATATCTTAATTGATTTAAATGTCGATCCACAAACACGTGGCTTGTATTATCGACAATTTATGGAAGATTGTCGACTATTTATCATTCAAAAATCTATTTATTTAATCTGTAATGAAGAATGTCGAAGAATACAGATTAAACGTAATACTAATAGTATGAATATGAATATGGCAAATTCAACAACAAATTCAACAACTTCTTCTTCTTCCTCTGATAATACTGGATCTGATACTGGATACATATATCCAAATATTTATGGGAATGGATTACAAATTACATCCATAGGATCCAATACTAAAATTGGTGGTGGAAAGAATTTTAATATATTTCAAACAACAACAAAAAGAAGTAATACAGATACAAATGATAGTACAAGTACTACTGACTATTATATTCAATATCGACCTTTACCACATCAGTATCGTAAATTAATAAATATACCTACTAATGACGATGACGATAAAAATAAAAATGTCCATCAACGTTTAGATTTATTTAAAACAACAATTAGTAATAATGAAAAATCAATAGAACAAGAAGCACCACGTCTCATTCTTGGTGATAATGACAATGGCCATAATAATATTGATTATCGTGGATATCCAAAACCGACATTTCATACACCGGATATCTATCATAATATTACAGTATGTGAAGATAATATAGATGGTACTGCATCATGGAATAAGAATTGTACAAATCCTATAGAACGTTCTTTTTTTGATATCAATAAAGATCATGGATCCGCATGTTGTGTACGTGTGTTGCTACCAAGAATGCCTGAAAACGAAAAACAAAGTGAACAAGAAGTGATGGTAGGTATATCCCATCAAAAATTAAGTATCAAAAATAAATTTTGGTTGAAAGATAGTCAAAATAGATATGAATCATTAATTAGTAATGATCAATTTGTATCTAGATTTATTGCCTATGACATACATTATCCATTTCGTATTGTGGCAATAAGTGGTTGGTTTTGTTTAGGATTTGGTACTACCGGTAGTAGCAGTAATACACATACAGATACAGATAGTCAACATCAAGAACAACAACAAAGTACATTAGCTGGTCATAATATGGATATACGTTTAAATTTATTCAATGAAACATATAATTGTCCCATAATACATTTTATATCTGGTTTTTCAGAAGTGGTTGGTAATACTAGTAGAGCTATTATAGGATATGGTATCAATGATTGTCATCCGCGTATGTTTATACTAGAAAAAACTGAAATTATTAAATTATTAGTACCGACCACCAACTAACACAACAGTAACACAACAACAACAACACACCATAAAATTGACTAAAATACCGAACAAGGTTGCGAAAAACAAAAACAAGATGCGAGCACGATTGAGTTTGTTGGTCGTGGGATTTACAAAATTCTCGCGAGCGAAATTTTATTCCCGGATGCTAGCAGATTGATTCATTGATTCATTCATTCATGATCCAAGCATGCATCGATCAAAGCAGTGGAGCGTACTGTAGAATTTCTTAGACAAAATCTAGTCGAACGTGTTGTCTGTTTCATCGAGAGAGAGAGGTTAGTCGGAAGCTGACTTTTAGGAGCGAAAGCTTTTTTTTACTGGAGCGAAAAATTGCTCAAAAAACGCTATTTACACGCGTATACGCGTGTACTCCTATTAAGGGATAAATAAGCCCTCGACCAAAGAACAATAAAGTAGATGAATTATGTGCGGATCAGTTACTGGATCCGGTACACAAGTACTTCAGTGCCTTAAGTACATACAAAAGTTATAAATAAAAAGATGTCATTTGGTAATGGCAAAGAAAGTTCTTCGTATGGAACTTTAGTATCAGTATTCATAGTCACAAAACTTCCTGATAAAAATATAAAAATCTCGTTTAATTTTTTTTGTACTGCCTACCACGCTTCGCTACTTTATGTAGTCACTGCATTTTATTACATGCACAACAGCACATAAACGAACGAGTTGCACTGCTGTCGACAATTATAATAGGAATAGGCACGTGATAGTTTCATCCATCAAACAATCGAAATCATGGCATCATCAGATGCAAGATGCGACGAAAGCAAATGCGTCTCATATGCGCTTAGTAATGGTCTTTATGGTTATTATTTTACTTGTTATTCTGATAACCTTTATCCTATGCAGTGTGCCCATGGATACACTCCACGTATTGTGGATGCAGAACCTATTCTGACCCTTTTTTCCGGGGGCCAGCTGGGAAGTACTGCGGAAATTTGGGGTACTGAATTTCATAAACTTGTTCCTTATCAGTATTACACGTGTTGTCCACCAGATCTACCACCCAATAATTCCATTGTAAGTCGACACTGCTCAAATTCCTTATCAATCTCTATTAATGATGCTAACAACGATGCTAAATACGTAGATGAGACAGATCTAATACACAATAGCACGATTATTTGTGAAGAAGAAACGCGACCGTACCCCCGCAAAATGGCAAATTGGGGTAAAATGGAATCGTTTGTGTGTTGTGACTCTATTGTTGAACACACTAATAATAAAACAACTGACTTTGTAGAGGAAACTGAATGTGTGCCCTTTAGTGATGAATACTATCGTCCTTCCACCGTAGGGAATTTATATGGTATCATCCATCCAATCAGTTGCAACAATAAAGGCATTTATAGTGAATTTCAGTTCCCAAGAATAGTTGAGGAAACTTACCACTACGAATGCTGCAAGACAGGATCTAAGACACCGCCTTTTCTTCAGGATGCTAAATTCAAATGGTCTATATACCCACAGATTGCTGTTTCAATAATTTCCATGATTTCTTGTATGATATTAATTATTGCTTTGTTAATTCCTTTGCGGTTGCATGCAAGAAATATTTACAAAGAATCGACAAATGCAAATACTAGTACAAATACAAGATTGCATGTAAATAGATCTAGACCGACAAACACAAACACAAATGCAAGCACAGATCCGCCCTTTGGTGGCTACAATTTGTATCTGATATATCTTGCGATTCCTGATATAATCCTCAATACTTATCTTCTTGGAATGTACAGTAGTTACGCCAATCAGAAATATAACCACCATTTCAGTGGAGTAATTATTCGTGATTGGATAATCAAACCATTTGAAGGTGCATTTGTGATAGCATGTTCAACTGCAAATTTGGTAAGAATATTGTTTGCTGAGTTTTGACTCTTCGCTTCTACTTTATTTTATGTACGTCCTACACTCACCAATATGCTATTCTTTTCTAAATTTATACTGAATGCAATCCAAGTATTTAAATTGTGTCATTTCCTACGAAGTACTTATTTTACTTCGAAATTCCTATCATACAACCCGATGTGATCCACCAAGTTTAGTAAAGGTAACATTACAAGCAGCATCGGTATATAGTGTTGCTATACTTGTTTTTGTCATTCACTACGTCATTGGTAGAAAACAATATAAATTATATTATCAGGGCAATTTTGACACATATCTCTATTTGAGAGATGTGAATTTATATTGGAGTTTGGTGGTAACATACATATTCCCAATTATTTTTTTTTGTTATGTGTGGATCACTATTTGGTTCTGTGGTTACATGCCATCTGCAACAGGAAGGATGAAAGAATTGGTAAGGGAACTCTTGTGCTTAAATTAAACTAGAGCATTCATAACCCCAAAGATATACTCACCATAAATTCTCTTGTACCACAAACTCCTGCCATGTTTTCAGGTCTGGTACTTCTTTCGTATATGTATCATTTTTTATGCAATTTGGCTTCCAGGAATGGCCCTCATAGTCATTGGAGCAGTAAAAAAAAGTGACTTTGCCAACTATATCTGCATTGGTTACCTCTTCTGTGGTATACAGCCAATTGTATCAACTTGCATGGTAATGACAAAATCTGATGTGAGGAAATATACAAGAGATCTAATCACCCTTTCATATGTTAGAACGGCGAAAGATTAGTAGAGTCTACAATAATGAAAGAAGAAGAGCTATTAGTCCTACGAATGTGTGATAAAAATGTTACCAACAGAAGAAATCTTCGAGTTTTTGAGTAGAGAAGCTAGTATAGTATAGGACCTACAAGTAACTATTGGCAGTTCAAGAAATTAAACTTTTTATTACTACACATACTATCTAGTAGATTTGTTGTAGGACATTTTATAAGTAGAAGAACAAATACTATGCACGTATTATTGTATTATACTAGCTCATCGTCCACCATCCTCGATCGATTCTGTTAGCAATTGTAATAGTTTATCAACACCAATAGCACGCCACATTGCCTGCCAATTATTATCAACTAATGGTGCATCAATTGGTCGTCTTGCTACCGTATGCATTTGTTCTGGACTTGCACCATACGGATACATACCAGCCTTTTCAGCACGTGCATGCATTGCTGTTAATTCTTCTTCAGACATAACAGAATTTCTTGACATAAAATTAATTCCCTCAAAGACACGTACTCCGCCACGTTCTAAGCATTGGAATTGAATTGCTTCCTTATATTCACCACTTTCTGGATCTTTTAATACGTCAACAATATAATCAGGAAATTCAACACCGAATCCCTTTTCTCTTAATATACCCTTCGGATCATTTGGATCGACACGACCAAATAGAAAGTAATGTGCACCATTCGCAACAGGACTTTTATCCCATGATAATTTTGCTGAAAGTGGAGCTGGGCCTTTCACAGCAAAATCATCAATCCATCCTTGTCCACCTTCCGTTAGCTGCAATTTTTTTGGAAAAAGTAGAAAAAGCGAAGCGAATTACGTTTCCGGAAGCACGATATAGTGTGAGAGTAAAGTATGTCATTGAAAGTAAAAAAAGGAAGCCAACCGTACAACGTAGCACACTAAAGACGGCGTACCTTAATACCAAGTGTTGTATCGTATACTTCCTTAAATTGTGTCCAGTCATGGAATTTATGTTCATACCACAAGCCTTGATATTTTTCTAAATTGAAATCATCCATACTTGGTTGACGAACCTCCTCATACGCAGGACAACCTTTCACAATTTGTGTACCTTTATAATTATCATCAACTGCTAAATTAAAATCACCCATACCAGCTTGTCCATCTAATCCAGCACCAACATATGCAACAAATGCAAATAATACAGCAACATTCACAGCATTACGGATTTCTTTTACATATGTAAATGCACCAATTGCAATAACATTTCCTAATATAAAAGTAATTGGAACAAGATTACCAACCATCGGACCAGGACTACCATGTAATACGTCACTAATCCATAATATTGGCTGTAATATTGGATGAGCAACAGCAAAAAAAATCCAAAAATTTAATGCACCCCAAAATTCAGCAGGATCTTCAACATTTTGTTTCATTTCCATTATACTATTATAGAATTGTATATAACCACCCGCATGACTTAATACGACTGCTGTACCGATTGCTGCAACAGCTAATACTAATGAATTTTCTGGTATTAATGGTTTCTTCTTCTTTGATATTAGAGACTTGTCATCATCATCATCATCATCATTTGATGACGACGACGTTGTTGATGACGATGATGATGATACCATCGTAGTCGTAGTTTTCTCATCACTAGTGGTGGTGGTGGTACCAGTAGTACCGGTAGCAACAATTGCTAACAATTCAATTAATGCATCCGCAAATTCTTCATTTGTGCTATCATTTACAATAGGTGATGCTGGATGGAATGTAAATTTCATTTCATTACCAACTGTTATAACAGAGAATCTATACAATGATCCACTTCGTGCATTTGATGCTGCATAATATATATCATTAATAGTATATTTACCATGTTTTGTTTTAGTCTTTGTTGTTGTTGATGTTGCTGTTGTACCGGATGTTTCATCATCACCTTCATTTTCATATTCAAAACTAGTTAATCTTTCATATATACCAGCATTTGTAAAACCACCCGAATAAGCTCGACCTAATGAATCTTTGGATTGTGCCGTTAAATGTACTAAATTATTTAAATCACTGATTGTCATGGCAAAATCAAAGACACGTACTGCCTCAATAGGATAGTTATTTTCAGTAATAAATTGATTTGTTTGTTCTTTTCCATCGATTGCTAAATTCCAAAATAAGGATAAATCATTCTCATTATTACCTTGTCGTGTTCGAATAGCTGTACCTGTATTATCATTCAGTGGCCCATGCATTAAATCCATACTACCAGCTAAACAACCAACTGATTTACCTTGATCTAAACATTCACCATATCGTCTCATATCTAAGGATTGTAATATTTTATAATTACGTGCCTTTGTATCACTATCACTATCACTACTGGAGGATGATGAACTTGAACTAACAAAATCTGTCGATGTGATTGTTAATGCAGCACTTAAGGCATTCGTAATTGATACATTATTGGCACGACATTTTTTTAATAATGCATCAGTTGTATCTTTGGATAACGTTCTAAAAGCTAGAACTGATTTTCTATTCAGACTATCTTTATCAGCATCCCCACCAGCAGCATTGCCAGAAATTGTGGTTAATGCACCTGTGAATCCACTACCACCACCTTCTTTTGAAGTTGTTGTTTTAAAATCATCAGGTAGAATAACAGGACCTTTTATTTCTTCTAATGCTTTCCCTGCAACATACTTAATTGTATTCAATGTAATATCCTCTTTACCAACATCTTTAAATCTTTTCTTTAGGCCTAATACAGATTCTTCTACTGACGGTGGTATACTTTGTGATTTAGGAATTTTCAAAAGTTGTTTTTTCTTAGTACTACCGTCTTCGTCATTATGATTATTATTATTTTCTTCATAGTCCACAACTAATGCTAATATTTGATCCGTTAAACGACAGGCACTACTTTGATCACTTATTGCATGATTAAAAGAGAATAATAATGCTGCTTTGTTATCTTCTGAAGCATCAGAAGCATCAGAAGAACTAGTACTACCGGTATTAAATCGATGCAATTCTAATTTCCATAATGGTGTGGTACTATCTTTTACATCACACCAAGATGCACCATTATCTAAATCATTTTGAAATGATGACTGCCAACTGGATTCAAACTCTTGGAATGATGTGGAGGATGGCATCATCTTTAAGACATCCTTTGCGGTATATTTCATATTAGTAGCAGTAAATATGCATGGATTATTATCACCTTTTCGTACCATTTGAAATAAATCAATTCTTTCATCTGGTTCACCATTCCCATCCACGTAACAACGTAATAATGGATGTGATTGCATACATAAATTAATGGCATAGTTTAAGGCATTCTCTGACGGAATTTGTGATCCTGATATTAGAGCGACACTAATATGATTCATGGATGGAAAGACCACATCTTTATTTATACCATATTGTCTTGGTAACATTAAATTTTCTTGTGAACCTAATTCTCTTTTTAATCGTAATGGATTTTGTTCTTCTGAGTCTTTCTGCTTCTTTGTTGACGATGTAGGTAAAGTTGTGTCACTACTCGTCATTGAAAACAATCGAGTACTAGTAGCTGGAGATGAAGCTACTGCCGATGACGAAACAGGAGCAGAGAAGGAGGAAAGACGATGAGTCGTTGTCGATGATGATGAGAATGCTTCTACTGATATTCTTGTTGTTGACATCATGATGAAAGCTAACATCACCATCATCATCATCATCATCGTCCACAACGACGACAACGACAATCGCTGTCGACGACGATGACACAATCCAGCACCATCAGCAGCAGTTCGTCGTTGTCGTTGGTGTTGGTGTTGGAACTGTTGTAAGGACGCTATCATCCTCTATATTCCAGGTTAATTCCAGGGTTTCTATTATTGGTAAAATTTTCCGATTCTAGAATTTAAAAAAAGGTGAAATAGACCAAAAAAAATGATCAATAATAACTGTAGCCAATACAGTAACTACCGGTAACAGACATCAATCAACAAGGAAGAGATCAAAAACCTTTTTTTGCTGTCGGTCGTCGATTGGTATTGATTTGTTTTTTCGGTATCTTATTTTTAATATTGCTTCACCTTGAAAAATCTCATGCAGTCCATGCATGCATGATCGTTCAAAATTTACTGCGCGGTGCGACGGGTAACTAATTTAAAAAAAATCTGAAGTTCCACTTGTCGCTTACAACGTTACTGTACTACTGCGTATCGAAGCAACTATATAAATCTTCAGTCGTAAGTCGGTCGAAATGTGAAAAAATTGACATCGTTGAATTTTTAAACCCTCAAAGAATGTGTCCCCCAAAGTACATATATATGTTCATATATACATGCATACAGTAATATGTACATACATAATACAAAATACAGCCAAGGGAGAAATTGGGGTACAGTACAGTAAGTAAGTTAACCGGATCGCAACTAACCAAAAATGTATTCTGTAGTTTTTTAACTATTTGAAGTCCGATTCGATTGCGTTGCATTGATTGCACGTTGTCTAATGTATGCATAGTAATGAATATAAGTCGAGCGTGTACGTACTGTTTTGTTATATTTATTTCTCTCTTTTCTTCTTATTATAGTTTCTTATTGTATATTTATTTTAAAGTTCCGTACCATCATCGTCATCATCATCCTCATTGCTAATATAATGAATATCAGTATTAGTAGTATTATCGGGTCTATTAGAATATTCAAATACAAATAGATGTCCTTGCACTGGTATCCCTTTTTCTTCACGGGGTATAATTCTTTGATATCTTTTTAATTTATATTTATCATTGGCTTGTGCCGAGGATATCACATAATCCTTTGTATGTGCAAATCGACCTGTTGGTAATAATCGATACCCTAATGGTGCTTCTTCATTGGTTGCATACTCGCAGGTAAATATTAAGATACCACTATGACCTGCTGCTGCACGATGACGACGATCTGCTGCAAGATTCAAAAATTGTAGATCATCATCCTCCTCTCTACTCCCAATATTTTTTTCATCTTTTTCATCATCCTCAGAATTCTTCGAATAATAATGAAGGTTCGAGAAAACAGTCAAAATAGTATCCAGGCTACCAAAATAAACAAAGACATCGGAAGCAACAATTAAATCAAAACCAATAGTAGGACCAATATCATTTTCATTTTCATATAAAGATAATAATGTATTTTGTATTGTCATATCTTCTAGATCCATTTCTAATAATTGATCATATAACTTTACCGAAGAAGAAGAAGAAGTAGAATCATCATTCTCATTCTCATTTTTTGTTTTTGTATCTGTTGATAATAATTCATTATTGCCATTGCTATTGCTGTTGCTACTACCATTGCCACCACAACCAATACCATCCAATGTACATTTGTTCGCAATTTGTAACATTTTTGAGGAGGCATCCACACCAACCAATTTCATCCGTTTTCCACCAATTCGAACCATGACATTCCGTAATTCACGTCCAGCTAATCCTGTACCACAACCGGCATCTAACACATTCTGAAAAGAAGACCAGTAGTTATGTTTACTACTACCATCATCAACACCTTCTTCTTCATCATTAAACAGATCATAAATTGTGTGACCAATAATTGTTGGTACTTGATACTTCAAGGTCTCTAATAATTTTGTATCAAAGGTATCCGCAAAGGAATCAAATAATTCCGCTACAAATTCTGTTGGTTTCCGTTTATGGACCGTGTCCTTCGAGGATAAACCAGTAATTTGTGTCAGTAATAAATCCGCTTCTTCATTTGTAGCATCTAAGGATATGGCATTCCTAATCGCATTTTCGGCATTATCCGTACATAACGGACCAAATAAGGATATAATTAATTTGTCTTTGTTATCATCATCATTGTTTTTGTTGTCGCCGCTATTTACACTCAACTTTTTCATCTCATTGTTATATTGTTTAATCCGTTCGGGTGCACCAATTAATAATGTATGTGGATCCTTTGCTAACGCCAAGCATCGATGGGATGGTGATTGTAAAGCATTGGGATTTTTCTTTTTCTTTTTAGTATTAGAATTAGGATTATTGTTGGTGGTGGTAATCATCAATGAGGATGACCAATATAATAATCGACCATATTCGGTATACAACACAGATAATGCCGAATCTCTAGCTTCATCGTCCTCTTTATTACTACTGCTACTGCTACGACCACCACCCCCATTCCCACCGGACTGTTGTTGTTCCAGTCGTTCTAATGTTAATATCCCTTCTTCCATGGCACCCACAATATCTGTAATAGAGATTCGAAAATCTGATGATACGTCTTCTTTATCATTTGTATTTGTAATATACATTGCATGTTGCATAGTGAGTTGTCGAGCAAAACGTTTCCAGATCTCCCACTGTTGTTTTTGTTCCTTCCATATCTCTAGTGCTTGTTGGTATATTTTTTCAGAAGATACTTCCAGTAATAACTCGTCATCACTATCATAATATGATGAACCAACTACTCCCACTGATGTCGTCGTCATTGTCATTAGAAATAATAATACGATACAGTATGTTGTCGCTATTATGAGTAAACGCATTGTCGTCGATGTGCTGCTTCTTGTTGGCAACGACAACAATCGCTGACGACGACGTCGCCGTCGCCGCGGTTGTAGTCGTCGTCGAAGTGACATTCTTTATTCAGAGTTTTTCTACTTGTTCTCAAACGAAACCCGTCGTTTACTTTACTATCACGTCTGTACCTTTTTGCTACAACTGTTGACTTTGCCCTACTGTACCCTTTGCGATGAGGAGAGTGATGATTTTAATCACTTCACACACAAAAAAAAGATATTTGACGTGAGAGCATATCGAGTCCTATTACAGGTCTGCCTGCATCACGTTTAAGTCACGAGTGACGTTTGGGCGTGCGATGGAAATTTTGACTGGCTATCAATTATTTAAAAATAAAAATAGATTCTTCTTCCTGCTCATCTTTTTTTTTTCGATAACAAAGCAGCTTGCTTACAGCACATCATCATCCTCAGCACATTCCATCTCCCGATTGATTCTTGCTCTACATACTATCTCAACGAACACCCACCAGAAAGCTGATATAATATATCAAACTAAATTCACACACAAACATTCACAATGAATATTTTTTCATCAGCACTCGCTGCCGTAGTACTATTGGCATCTACTGCCAATGCCTTTACAACAACAACCTCATCATCATCGTCTTCCTCGTCGTTTAGCACAAGTTTACATATGTCCAAAATTGATGGTCGGACTATAGATGGTGGACAAGTCGTACCAACCAATAATTTTGTACTGGTGAAAGTTGTGGCAGCAAAAGAAGAAACAGAAGGTGGTATTTTATTAACTGGTAAATCGAAAATACAAAAAACGGAAGGGACTGTGGTGAGTGTCGGTCCCGGGAAAACACATCCCGATACTGGTGCCGTTATTGTGATGCCAGTCGTGGAAGGTGATAATGTCGTCTATGGTGAATTCGATGGTACAGAAATTGATATTGATGGTGATAAGCATACATTGATTAGAGATGATGATATTTTAATCAAATTTACTGGTGATGAATTAACTCTTGATAGTTGTAGTGCAGTACGTGATTCTATTTTAGTATATGTGGAAACAAAAGAAACCTCCACCGAAGGTGGTATATTAATTGCATCCACCAAAAATACTCAGAATCGACCATCGACCGGGAAGGTGGTGAAGGTCGGTCCTGGACGGTTTGCCACCAATGGTGAATTAATGGATATGGAAATTGAAGAAGGTGACTATGTTAAATTTCGTGACTTTGCTGGGAATGAAATAGAAATTAATGATGAAGAATATACGGTGGTACATGCATTAGATATTCTTGCCAAATTTTAATCAGATCAAATCAAATTAAGACAGTAATAGAAATATGAATGAGTACAGGAATACATCAATCGTAAAAAAAGAAAAGAAAACAAGCAGCAGCAGCAAAAGACAAAAAAAATCATAATGGACAGACACAAACACACACACACACACACACACACACACACGGCGAGCAGGCAAATCAGCCCATTTAGTAGTAAATTTAGCTAGCTCGTTACTACTTTCTAGGTTATATTATCAGACACTACTATGGAACTATGGTTACTTCCGTTCGGTTGGTCGATTTGAATTCAACTTTATCAATATCAACTGCTCTACTTACCTGACTTTTGATTTGACTTGACTTGACTTGATTTGATTCCTTAGCTCATTCACTAGCTGGTATGTGTTGCGTTGTGGTGTGTGTTCCTGTTGGATCTTCTACCTACTCGTAGGTTTTTAGATCTATTGCCTTTAGGTTACTTTGTTTTGATATGTTGTGATATGTATGTAGTATTGTTGTGGTTTTGTGTGTATTGTATTATGTTGCAGTCCTCCCTATTGTATTATTTTGATCTATTTTTATCCGATATATTTGATGTACTGTACTGTACTCTACTATATGGGGAGGGATGCTTTGAATTTTCTGAATGAAAGACAACAGTCCTATCTACACACAACATCTCTAATCAAGAGAACACACCCACACATGCAAAGAGCTCTACTTGAGAGATTTTCTTTTTATTCTCCTGAATTAGCAAACAATAGGTAAAGCTACATCATCAACAACAAGCAGGTAGGGAGGTGTACAGATAGGCAGGTAGGCAGGCAGGTAGGCAGGTGGACTAGCTAGGCACCATAAATCTGAACTGAACTGAACTATACTTGTGGACTTCCTTTTATGTTATCTCTCTTAGTAAATTCCATCCTTGTGGTTAAGTATCATTATTTGTTGGACTAAATGCACAATTTATCCATTGATCTTCCTTCCTCACACATTATTTTATTGGTGGCTTAAGTGAGTAACAACAGATAGAGGTGGGGGTATTGATTAATTTAGTTAGAACAATGATTTGGTGTACCAACGGAGATAATATAAATGGCTTTGCATCAATATTGACTACCAATCATTTTCTTATATTATTAACATGGCCTTGACACAAGATTGGTGTGCGGAATGCAAGAGCTTGCTTTACCCCCACCATGTGTATGTGTATAAAATGCAGGGCAGTTGTTGTGTGTGAAATCAAACCATTGATCAGACAGAATGTTACACAGAGAGGGATCATCAGGAAAGTTTGAATGATAATAAAGAGAGAACCACCTCAATTGCACAAAGAAGATTTTTCACATTGTCTCTGGTAAATGGCAAAGTACTGGGTAGAGGTCATAAGAGAAGCTAAACATACAGGCAAATATTATCCTGGATGCATAATATTAATGATGTGTATAAAAAATATTGTATCATCACACCTATTTTGGCTAGTTATCTATCACCTTTTTAGTCACTTGGTTAAGAACATTCAAAATAAGCAAATTGAAAACTCATGATAGGATCTATCTGTATGAACCTACTGTGTCTTGTGCGGCTAAATGCTGCTCTCACTGCAGTAGCTTCAAACACATTCCCTATCTAACTTGATCAACACATCAACAGCAAGAATCAACAGATAGATATACATCCCTTTCCACACTACCAAATACTAGATACATTCATAACATTGTAAAGCCAGCCTCAAATATTCATTATACTCTACTTCTCTGCACACCACCACAGAAAGTGATTGTGGTACATATATATGTTATATTATGTCAGCAATGAACTTTGCCATGCCTACTTCTAGACTACTTGTAGGATAGATAGATAGGTCTTCGGTATTGCAATAGAATGTAATTGTGTGCTATTAGTATTTTTGTATTGCTTTGTTACGAGTATTTACTCGTGACTCCACAGTGAATCAGTCCCGGTCCACGGCAAACTTTCCCATTTCCCATCTTGCTCAATACGGTAGCATCAACAACGAAGGCGAGATATTCCTTCTGCAAACAGCAAATGCGTAAAGATATTTTTCTCTGTTGCTGTACAAAAATAGATTCATATAAAAATCATTCAAGTAAATAATGTAAATATTGTATATTATATAGAATAAAATGCTATGCATTTTACTATTATTGAGTGACTATAAATATAAAAAGATAGAGAAGTAGAAATAATATTCTAGGAGGTGATACCGCAGCCGCTTTTAGCAATAAATTCGTTTTTCCCTCTCGTGCTGGCTTAACGATTATCGACCTCTCTCTTTTTCTCTTTCATTTTTTTGGTGCAAGTAGTGCGTAGACAACCAAACCGAAGAAGGTGGACTACTGTTTTGTTTCCCGTTTTTGAAGTTGTCTTGTATTCCCCTTTTGATCTTCGGTGATTTTCGAATTCTTCTTTTCTTAGCAAATAATACATACTAATTTTACTAGATAATACAGAGGCATGATGAACGATGAGGCCTCGAAAAATGAGCAATGTGAATGGGTGGTGGGTGCTTTGTGGTGGATGGCAAGTTTTGGTAGAGTGCTTACGTGCGCATTTTGAAAGAATGTATTACTTCATTCAGTCTTGATAGCGGTAAGTTCAGCAGGAGCTACGGTGTTGTTATTGTTGTTATTGGTCGCAGCATTTTGATGTTGTTGCTGTTGCTGCTGTTGCTGTTGATGAGCCTGTTGTTGACGTAGGTATGTTCGTACAGCTTCATCTAATGGAGGAGGACCACCATTACTATTACTAGCATTTGATCCTTGTTGTTGTCCAGCACGTAATGATTCAATCAAAAGTTGAATACCAGGTGCATCTTGTGGAAGCCTAATTGTTGAGGGAGTTTGTTGTTGATGCTGCTGTGGTGGTGGTGCAGCAGCTGTGACAGCAGTCGTCAAAGTACTTCCATCCAATGCACTTGTAGAAGACGTATTGATCGAACTATTCCCAGGAGAAACAGGAGCAGCTACTGCAGCTACTGCAGGAGCAACCGAAGCCGCATCAAAAGTAGTATTTGAAGTAACAGCCGAGGAGGATGTAGAAGGAGGAGAAGTTTCTTGCTTCACTTGTTGCTGAATCGGTTGTTCTTGTTTCATCACTTGTTGCTGCTGCTGAGCTTGATGTTGCTGTTGATCTTGTTGCTGAGCTTGATGTTGCTGTTGAGCTTCTAATAGACTTCTAAGATGAGTCAAATCAACACCTGCAGCACTACTGTTATTGGTAGTAGTAGCAGGAGCAAATCCTGGAGTAGCACCAGTACCAGATGCAATCTGATTATTATTATTATTATTATTAGCATTAGCATTAACATTATTAATTCCTCTTGTTAATAATTCTTGTAAACGTACAAAATGTTGTGCATCGGTACTACTCAATCCATTCACATTCAACGCTTCTTGAACACCAAAACCACCATTACTATTCACACTCACATTGCAACTACCTCCACTTGTAGATCGAACATGCTGAGGCTGTTGTTGTTGTTGTCCTTGTTGTAGTGGTAATCCCAATCCAAGTGCAGCTGATGCTGCTGCTTGTGCCTGTGCTTGCAATTGTTGTGCTTGTACTTGAGCAGCCTGATGCTGATGCTGATGATGTTGTTGTTGAACGGATTGATGTTGTTGTTGTTGCTGTGCTGCTTGTGCTTGATGATTCTCTAAATCATTCAATCGTGATTGTGCTGCCATTAATGTTATTTTAGCATTAAATAAATTCTGTTGTTCTGATACTGATTGTGATTGTTGTTGTGATGAGGATGAATTACAATTATTACCATTCCCGTTCCCATTATTATTGGCGGCGGCTGCAAATTGTAAAGCTTGTGAAAATACATTACTAAATCCTGCCGCAGCAGCAGCATTCGACATTGCAGCATTAGCATTATTTGAGGAAGGAGAAGATAGAGCTTGTGATGGTGGTGCTGTTGCTTGTACACACGAAGGTACCGGTGGTGGTGCGCAAGAAGGTGTCGATACAGCTGAAAGAGATGGACTTGGTTGTTGTTGTTGAACCGTCTGTTGTTGTTGCTGTTGCTGCTCAGGAGCTTGACTTACAACTTGCTGCTGCTGCTGCTGAACTTGTTGTTGGACGTGTTGTTGCTGTTGTTGTTGAACATGCTGCTGCTGTTGGTGTTGATGTTGCTGTAATCCATTATTCACAGCACACGCTTGATGTTGTGCTGATAAATTGGATACTGCCATTTGACGCAATTGTCTATTTTCTAATAAGGTGGTCTCTAATTGGGATCGCAAATCATCATTATTTTTACGTAAATCATTATTATCTTTCGACAATCCAGCCACGGTTCGTTGTAAATCTTCAATTAAGATCTTCCGACGTTGTCTGGATTGGAATGCCGAACGACGATTCGCGGCACGTCGTTCTGCTTTCTTTTCTTCTTCCGTGAATAATGGTTGTCCATTACCATCATCATTATTCGCATTCGTTAGTAAACCGTTATCAATATTACTGTCAGTTGTACTGGATACTGATCCATCTCCAGATGGTGGTGGTGCACAGGACGATGATGTTGCTGTTGATACTGATCGACCTCTTTGTGTTAGTCCTCCACCACTTCCACTTCCAGACGGTGAGGAAGGAGAAGGAGGAGTAACAGTAGTTGTTCCCACAACAACAACTCCAGTTCCAGTTGTCGTAGTAGCTGTTGATATTCCTGTCATAGGTACAGGAAGGACACCACCACCATTAATCAAATGATGATGAGTTAGTGGAGGACCTTCTTCTTGACCTTGACCTTCGTGACCCTCAGCACCATCAGTAATCCCTGCTTGTGCTGATGTACGTTTCTTATGTGGACCACGGCTTGTATGATTATGATGCATCTTACTCATCGCAGCAGCTGTTGCAGAGGAGGATGGTAATACACCTGATGCAGAACTAGAACTACTTGTTGAGTTACTTGTGTTTGAGTTTGCTGCTACAGCTACAGCAGTAGTAGCATTAGCATTATTCATATTGTGTTGTTGTTGAACTTGTGTTGCATTCTGTACAGCAGCATGAACAGCAGCAGCATCCATTAAATGACTCATTGACATCATCATAGATGCAGCATCACGTCGTGCACTAATATCTCCATTCATATTACTTGTATTGTTACCACTACTTGTACTATTATTGGTATTAGTATTAGAAACAGAACCTTGTTTATTTAGTGGATCAGTCAAAAGTTGTTGCTGTGAACGCGATCTAAGCATAATGTACTTTCTAATAGAGAAAGAGAGATCTGAAATGGTCGGAGAGAGAGGCAACGAAAAGCAGTAAAAGAAGAAGAAGGCGAAATTTAGTTAGTGAGAAAGTTCGAACTCAGGAAGGAATGAATGAATGAATGAATCGATCACCCCACCCAGAAGCGTTATAGACTTGCGAAGACGGACGACGACGAAGATAATTCAAAACAACTTACGAGTATGTATAGATTGATTTGATTATTGAGTCTAAGAATGAGGAAAGAGAGAGTAGGAGCGAAGATAAGAAAAACAACAAAAGCGAATTGTTTAGTTTTCCGAATTTTTTTTTTCTCGCTAATAGAAATCGAATACTTTCTTCTGAGATACAGTAGCTTACCGATGGCGGGAGATTGTTGCTGTAATACTAAGGTGTAGGAGGTTTGATTATTTAAGTCTTTGTGTGTGTCAGGAGATTGTGTTGCTATTGAGTTTTGTTAGTTAGCTTACGGTAGTTGTAGTTGTGAAGAGGAAAGAAGAGGAAAAAAAACGTGTAAAAACAAATCAATCGGATTTACTTTTTTGTCTATTCGGGACGCGGCAATGGGTGGGAAGTGAGTGTGTTTGACGTGGGTTGCTGGGGTGTGTGCGTTGTAACCTGGGAGCAAAAAGCGAACAAACCAAAAAAATATCCAAATGACGGTGATGCTTCATGGGGATCGATAAAAATTTACTAGTACAATGTAACAGTCGTGTACCGTAATGAAATAAAATCGACGCACCTGAGTTGAATTAAATTATTGAGTCTAAGTATTCTTTTTTCTTGACAACACACGCACGTTATTGTGTTCTTCTTTCGTCGCGTCTATGACAGAAGAGGTAGTTGAGAAACTAAATTATTATATAAATATTGTTTATATCCATTCATTGTAGAGTTTCAAAAGCAATTATAAAAAAATATATGTATTCTATAGATTCCCATTAGAATTATTAGAGCTTCGAATAGCACACGTCAGCCATTCAGTTTGATGGAAGACAATCTGCTTTTCATAAATTATTTAATCCAATAGAATTGTAGAATAGTTCTTTTGTTCTTCTTTGAAGATGTCAAAGAGAAATATTTTTTAACCAATGAATTAAGCGACAAATGAATGATCAGTTACGTAAAGAAGAATAGAATGTAGTCCTATTTTATATACGAGGTCGTATTTGTCAGAGCAATACGTTTGCCTCTTTTGGAAGGAAGAGAGCGGCATCATGAAGAACACTTGTTCTATACAATGTTCTATGGAATGAGATATTTGTGCACGTCATTGACACCTCGATTTCGTCATGAGCCAATCAAAAATAACTTACTTACGCTATGAAAAAGAAAGACACCTGCCTCTAAGTTACCGTACAAGTAGCTAAACCAGTTCACTGTAACAATCATGACACGTCAAGATCTCGTGTGATGAAAAAGTAGCTTAAGACGACTCCTCGTCACTAGTGAATGACATACTAACGGTAGTACATGACATTACGTACAGTACACAACACAATCATACTATATTTACAGAACAGGTTTTTACCACTTCGGCTCTCTCTCTCTCTCTCTCGGTCTATCTTTGGGTGGTGTGGGTTGTTCACTTAATCATGTCTTTAGTATAGAAATAATGAACTATCCCTACTAGCTAGCCATACATCACATACCACTTGCCCATATTCATTATTGGGTGCCATGCCATCCAGGCCTAATTCTTATTCTTTCTTCTCTTATTTTGCATGTATTACAGTGTACACTTCTTACCTCCAATGAATTGGTCTCTTCTTCAATACACATTATGATCACATGAATAAAACAACTCCCACTGAATGCATGGAAAAGGTAAATGTTTGGTTAGTTAGTTAGCATAGGCTTCACAAAAAAGTGCACCTGATCTAGTCTACTGCTGGAGTACTGGTGACAAAATGCAGTAGTTTGCATACATCATTGTAGCGCACCAGATGATGAATTATATTGTGTTCTTACAAAATACTTTTGGATGGTCACTTATTCACAGCAAGCAATAGTTTCAAAGGCATGTACAATCAATTAAGCATCTGACCAGTACTTTCTTTGAAAAGTAACAGAATATCTGCAGCCAACATCTGTGAGAAGTGGATATTGCTATTGGAAATTTTTAAACAGTGGCCACAACTCCACAGTAATGATAATAATACCCTTCAAATTAAGAATTATTTTTCTCCTCTTACATATTATGCACAAGTGTGCTTCGAGACCTCAGATAGACATATGGAGAGTAGTAACAATGGTGGTATGTAGAATATATAGTACGTACATGTGTACGTGTGTGTGTGTGTGTGTGTGTGTGTGAGAGAGAGAGAGAGAGAGAGAGAGAGAGAGAGAGAGAGAGAGAAAGAGAGTATACCATATCTACTTTTAATATGTATACAGGATTATCATCATGATGATTATTTTTGTATACAAGGGGGACAGTACAGATAGAATGATAAATTATTTGGTTGAACATGCCCGGACGCCCTCTCTGCTTCTAATATTATTGTCACCTCCTGGCTATTTCTATGGGGACCTGTACTCAGACTAATTAGTTTGTACAGCACGCCCCTTTCAACACAAGAAATCATGTGGAATCCCCAAATGATGCTTTTTCTAGCAATGATAGCTCCTAGAGGAGCTCATAGACCCAACAATTCACCACATACCCCACATAAATCACACTTAACCTCCAACAAGCTGAGCTGAGCTGAGCTGAGCTGAGCTGAGCTGAGCTGAGCTGAGCTGAGCTGAGCCTAACCCTAACCTCATAGACCCAACAATTCACCACATACCCCACATAAATCACACTTAACCTCCAACAAGCTGAGCTGAGCTGAGCTGAGCTGAGCTGAGCTGAGCTGAGCTGAGCTGAGCTGAGCTGAGCTGAGCTGAGCTGAGCTGAGCTGAGCTGAGCTGAGCTGAGCTGAGCTGAGCTGAGCTGAGCTGAGCTGAGCTGAGCTGAGCTGAGCTGAGCTGAGCTGAGCTGAGCTGAGCTGAGCTGAGCTGAGCTGAGCTGAGCTGAGCTGGATGGATGGATGATGATGATAAATTTGTTGTACACATTGTAAAGCATGCTTGATGTAAAGTAAAGAATCAAGGCTCTAGCTCAAACCCTTTTATTTTACAGACAAAGGATGGTACATATTGATTCTACTATAAAATGCATCATGGATATAGAGGAGTAGATCTATGTGCTTACTTGCCCATAAGCTACACTCAATGCTAATCTTTGAGTATTCAAGTACTACATATCACAATTTAATGGTATGTGCAGAGACTACTGCTAATTAATACTACTAATAACACTATACTACTGCTACTGCTACTGCTACTGCTTCTATTGGGAAAAATGATAATATGTGTGGGAGATGAGGTAATTTCTGCATTCCATACTTATGGACGAGTTTGTCCTCACATGGCACCACACCTGCTACCTCTCTTGTAATTTCTAGCCTTTTAGATAGTACTACTGTACTATCTAAATATAATGTGCATCATATTAGATTGTAATAGTACTCATTTTTTTTGTATGATTTAGCTAGCATTTTGGGCCAGAAAGTCAGCTTGATAAAACAATCTTCTATATTTGATGCATAGTCTGAACAACACAGTATATGTCTGCATGCCTCTCTTATGCCTACATCTACCTGGTACTTTGCCATCCATTGGAGACAATATTAATCATCCTGATGCAATTTTGGAGGTGGTTATCATTTACCATTCAAACTTTCCTGATGATCCCTATCTGTGTACCACTCTGCCTGGTCAATGATTTAATTTCACAACAACCCTGTGTTTTCTATACAAATACACATGGGGACGAAACAAGCCCTTGCATTCCACAACAATCTTGTATCAAGACCATGCTAATAATTTAATAATATGGTTGATAGTTAGAATTGATACAAATCCATCTATATTATCTCCGTTGGTACAACAAATCATTGTTATAACTAAGTTAATCAATACCCCCACCTCTATCTGTTGTTACTCACTTAAGCCACCAATAAAATGTATGAGGAAGGAAGATCAATGGATAAATTGTGCAGTTAGTCCAACAAATAATGATACTTACTTAACCACAAGGAAGTAATCTACTAAGAGAGATAAGGTTATCCACAAAAAAATTTATGAACGAACTAAAATACCTAGTTATCCAAAATAAAAAGAATAAAAAATAAAGACAAAAAGAGACAAAAATAAAAAAGAGAACGACACCTCTGGGATTCCAACCCTAAATCCCTACAGTTGTTGTACTAACCAGGCCCAAACATCGCTTGGCAGTTTTGTAAACAAGTTGAAAGGCCTAACTACAGTAGCTAAAACGAATGCAACCATGATGGATGTACCACCAGAGAACAACAAGAGGATGGACTACAGTATTACTACCTACTAGTTTACTACTGTCAATGTTGCACTCATAAATGCCGGCAGGAGAACGGCGAATCGAATCGTGTTGGAATCATCGAATCTAGGTGTTCTTAATACGGTAATGTAATCGTAGAATTTTTACGCGTTCTTACCACAACATCGGCAAGCCAACGCAAGAAGAACAAAATTACTAACAGTTTTTCGCGCTTTCCTCAAATATGATGAGAGAGAAACGGCGCTGATTGCTACTCCGATATACGCACAATTGTAGTAGTAAGAGCGAGTACACTCGACACGACAAAACCTTCGAATGCAAGAGAAAAAAAAAGACACACAAAATATCTAAAAGCGCAATATAAAAGCGACAGTGACGACGTCAACGACAACAACAATAGCAATAGAAAGACACAAGACATCTAATATACTATGGCAGAGTCTTCGGATAGTAGTAGAGCGGCGGTAGCGGGAGAAGGTTCGTACGGAAAAATACCAAAAGAATTTTTAGGAAACATAGAGAAGATGCAGTTTCATATCTACGATTTTGCGAACTTAGATCATAAGAGAGATGAATATTTATCTACCAGTGTCATCGAAGCCCATGGTCATCTATGGAAGCTAAAGATTTATCCTCGGGGTAATATTCAATCAAATACCGATGCCGAATACGTCTCGATGTTCCTATTCTATTCTGACGATAATGACAGAACTGATCCAGTAGTTGCGATGGCAGTAATTGAGACAAAAACAATTAGCCATACGCTTCCAAAATTTGAATTCAGGAAAGGACAAGCCGGTTATGGATGGCCCGATTACGGCAAACGTCAAGATATTATCGACAATGATTGCAATCATGCAGGCACGTTGACAATTACGGTGGAATTACAAGTAGCAACAGAAAAGAGATCTGTTTGGTTCCCACGATTGACGTGTTGTGATAATGAAATCCTAACTAAACTGTACTGTTCAAATGAAACATCAGACGTAACATTTATCGTCGGTGTATCTAAGAAGGAATTTATGGTCCATAAATGCATCTTATCGGTACGAGCTAGGGACTTGTACGAATTGGTTATCACGGAAGAGGAATCATCCAACGGTGATAGCGATATCAAAACCATTATGTTACCGGATGTCGATGAGGCTGCGTTCGAAACAATTTTGAAATTCATTTATATGGATGAAGTACCTACGGTAAATGAGTACGATGATGACGAAGAAAAGGTTACATTAATTCTTCTTACAGCTAATCGATTTGGTTGTACAGATTTAAAATTATACATGGAATCAATTTTAACTGAAAAGTTTCTGATTCCATCGACGGCTGCTGGATTTTTGTTATTAGCAGATTCATATTCATGTGCATTGCTGAAGGAAGCTGCTATGGTTGTATATGCATCCAATCCGAATGATGTGATGGAATCATCTCAAGACGATTGGACGAAACTGAAAGAATCAAATGATTTACTCGTTGAATTATTGGTCTATGCAACGTCCAGCCGTAAACAATATTCATCTGTTGTTGATGATGGTAATGGTACTATAGACGATGTAGATGATTTCGATGTTACATCATTACGTGAACGTCTTCAACAACAAAATGTCGATCTTGATTTGGATGGTAGTCGTGAGATATTAGTAGAACGATGGAAGAATTATTTGCGTAGTTGTACTACTAGTACTACCACATCATCATTATCATCATCATCGTGAAGAAACAGTTGATGAAAAAAAACACTAACAACGAATAACGAGCTACGTTCTCTACATCCATCTATATATCTATTGCCCAAATCATTTGCTGACATCGTTATGGGACGGAGCTGTACTATCTATTTATCTATCTATTGTCATTCCTTGAATGGGGTACTGTACGATGCGAAACAAATCCAACTATACAAAATTATAAATTAAAACCATAGTATTAATATTTCTAAAAAACAAACGTTTACAATGTACTTAAAGTAGTATTGAATACTGTAGTACACACAAAGGCTGTGTTGCGTGTCCGGATGATGCGTACAGTGTATTAGCGCGGCAAGAGTGCATATATATAGTGGAACAGATACCGGATTTTGTACGTATCGATGACGAAGTCGACGACGATCTAGATAATTTGCAGCTACGAAGATAGGTGATACGGTATGTAAAGACGGGTAGATAGAAAATATGGATGGGGAATCGGATTGTTCCTCAATGTTGCGTTCTTTAGACTGTACATAATGACAATGAACCACGCATGCATGTAAATACTTCTGCACCAAAATCATCAGTACATGTACATAGAATAGTTCCACCAACAATAGGTTCAGGATCTGTATAACAACATGGTATTGTATCGAATCCATTTAATCCACATTCATCACCAGCTAATGGAATATCGACAGGACATAATAATTGTTTTTCTTCATCAAGTAATGCAACATTAATTTCAGCATCAATACCAACCTCTTCTTCTTCTTCTTCGCTAATCATTGCTGTAGAATTATTATCATCATCTATTGTTGTAGAATTATTATCATCATCAATTTCATCAACGATGACGAGGATTTCTTCTTTTATTGTTGTAGAATTATAATCATCATCAATATCATCAACGATGACGAGGCTTTCTTCTTCAATCTCAACAGCAACTTCTAGAACCTCTTGTTCAACAACAACAGCAACAGTAACAACAACAACTTCTTCATCTTCTTCTACTGGATTTCGAATGATTGTACCGGTGCATATCCATATTGGTGATAAGGTAGAACATTGACATAAAACATCTAGGCCATATTCATAGTAAAAACATTTCTTAAAATCAAATCCATCAATCATAACACAATCATTACCACTTTGTGGATATAAGGATGGACAATTCCTTAAATCCCATGTTGGTTCTGGTTCAAGAGCAATAGTCGTTGCGACAACAACAGCAGGTCCTTCTTCTTGTTCTTCAGATTCAACTCTATTAGAAATACTAGAATCAGTACCATCAGTTGTACCTGTCAAGACATCGGTAGCACTACTAATAGTATCGGTGTCGAGGATTGGTTTTTCTGTAATACCCCCGGTGTTGATGACTGGAGTTGGAGTTTTTGTAATAACAACGGTCTTACTACTTGTAGCACCAACGGTCTTCTTGTTCTTTTTACCGCTCGTCTTCTTCTTGTTTTTATCGCTCGTCTTAGTGTGCTTCAACACAAGGTTTCTTACTCTGTCGCCACTACTCATAGTAGCCGAAGCAGCAGTAGCAGTAAACGCAGTAGCAGCAGTAGTGCTACCACGAATACCACGACTGTTAGTGGTGCGTCTTACAACATCCACATCAGCAGCATCGACAACAGAAGAAGATAACGACAATGATGATAGTGCTAATACAGCAAGAAGAGCGTGCTTGATAACGATGATAGCCATGGTATAGTCTTTTTTTTCCATTCTTTTCTTCGTTTTGTGTTTTGGGAGAAGGCAGTTGTGAGTTGTGTGAGCATTCTATGGGATTGTGATTATGCGTGTGTGTGTCTTAAATTAGGACACTAGCAACATACAGTACTATAACTAACCTTCAGCTACTACTACTACTGCTTATCTCGCAAAGAAAATACTTTTTTTCTTTCAAAATTAATTTTGCAAATTGTATGTGTGACAGTTTGTAATAATGTGATGTTTCGTTCGTGTTCTTGTCGCCAGAAAATCAGCGAAAGAAAGATCGATACAAAGTTTATTTTCAGGTTTTACCGTTACTGGATCAATGAAAAACAGTTTACTGTAGTAAGAAGCCTTTCTTCGCGGTTAAATGTAATTTAAGGGCGCTCGTGACAGGAGATTGGTGTTTTGATTGACATAGGGCTTATGTCATACCTTGCATAACGATTACCGTTTGTTTAGATTCATAATCGAGGAAGACAGGCATAAAATTTGAATTTTAAATTATTTTCAAACTTCGCTCTTACATCCACGATTTATTTAGAAAAAAACTTCAAATTGTACTGTATTTACTAGCAGTAAGTTCCGTAAATAATATCTTTCTATGGCCTAACATTTAAAATCACATTCCTTTTTGGAGGGCTATCTCTTACCTATTAGAAAGATATTCTCAGCCGCGACTCCACTATTTAATTTTCATATACAGTACTAGCTTTATCTACCTCACATTATATCAATCCATTCATTTCTTACGAACGCAACATATACATAAAACCAACGAACGTCACGCATTTTACGATCCTATCCAGCCATGATGAACTATTCCTTTTCTTCTCGTATCGTTACGCTTTGTGCTATTCTATCGGTTATCGTTTTCGTCCGAACCGATGACGTTTTTGCAGCAACAGCTAGACATACCAGAAGTCGTGCCCTCCGTGGAAGTGTTAACATGAATAATTCGAATTCGAATTCGAGAGTAGTATTATTAGAAAACAGCAACAACAATCGTAAACTCAAGCAAGACGACAAAAACGATAAAAAATCAAGGAAAAAAGAGAAGGATGTTCCTTCTTCACCGAAGCCCGCACCAGTAACAGTACCAGCAGTACCTGTTCCAACAACATTCGTTCCAGTTCCAACTCCAACATTCTCTTCCTTTGCTGCACCAGTATCAACAATTCCAATTATACCAGCTCCTGTTCCTGTTCCAGCTCAAGTCGATATAGCACCTACACCTGACGATGGTGCTATTATTACTACTGATGGACGGATTATTGACGAAGGCGCTGCTTCGACGACAACGACAACTACTACTACTACTTCATCATCTTGTGGAACGGAACATGATGAATTACAAGAATGTATTGATTCAAGTTCAAGTAGTGGTGGGTTTGAAATATGTAAAAATTGTATTAAGGCAGCATCAAAATTACCAACAATGTCAACATTTGCACTAAACTCATGTGTTAATGATATTACTATATGTACTGGTTGTCCAAGTGAATCAGAAAATTACTATGATTGTTTTAAAAATCCAACATCACAACAACAGTCGAGTAGTAGTAGTAGTAGTAGCACTGCTACTGTTGTTATTGTTACAGTTCCCGAAGGTGCTCATGTCGTACCTACAACAATGGTCGTACCTGCTTCTGTACCTGCTCCTGTACCTGATCGTGTATCTGCTCCTACTGCTCCTGCACCGGCACCCATACTTATTGATGAAAGTGCTGCTACTGCAACAATTGATCGAACACCGGATGTTGTTGTTGGACGAAATGAAGATAGTTCAACTACTGTTGTAACATGGAGTGATCGATTTGATTCGGTATGTAGATTACAACAAATTATATTAGATGATTGTACTGGTGGCAATTCGTGTAAGACATGTATCAAAGCAGCAACACAATTAGTATCAACATCATCATTTGCATTAGATTCATGTATTGATGAAGTTGAGTATTGTTATGGTTGTTCAACACAAGCTGTTGCTTATTACGAATGTGGTAAAGTTGTTGTTTAATATTTATATAAGATGATATAAATGAAAAGAATAGAATGATAGTTATTACAAGAAATAAAGTAAAATGTTTGTTAGATATTAAAACCGTATTATTTAGTACAATACTTTATTAATTCTAAAGATCAGTACTGTAGTCATCATTTTGCGTGCTTGCATCGATATTTTTTTTGGAATCTGATTTGTTGTGTTATTCTGCCTTTTCATTGATCATACTATAAATGAGATACACAATATATATGACGAACGAAAGAACGGCATAATCGGACGTGTTGGTATCTTCCTATAATTCGTTTCAAAATCATCTTTTTTTTTCATATCGCTGACACAAATACGGTACCTATACGTTAGCTAGTAGAACAACGATAGCAGACACTGCTGCACAAAAATAAATAAATAAATGATATATGGTAATAGGAAGGAAAGAAATAACATTCACTTATAGAACTAATTATTTTTTGATAATGAATGAATCCATCCAATTAGGACATATTATTATAATATTAAAACACTAGTAGCAGAGATAATAAATGTAATAGACAATTGGATCTGCTACTTTTTGGTAGAAGGAAGTTCAAGAAATACCATAATCGAATATCGTGGACCAAATATGGTATAATAATTGAAGTCAGAATATTACAAAAAATCGACAAGGATCAATCCAGCAACACCAGCTGTTAATAACATAATTGGTTTGATCATATTCTCGATGATACCGTTATTGTCGTACCACGCAGAAGTAGGAATGGACGTTGGGTCACTACCACCACCACCACCACCACCACCACCTGCAGCAACACTTTCTTCAATTGATGCAACACGAGACATTAATTCATTATTGTCAAATTTAAGTTGAGCAACCTCTTCTTCAAGTGTTGTCATTGTCATTGTCATGGTGGTGGTATTGATTGGATCAGCAGGCTTATTGTGTGTTTCATCATCCCATGCTGCTTTGTATTGTTTCCTACATGTACTAGGTGTTAAGTCTGATTCAATAATACTGATATATTTTTCCACCCTATTAAGATATGTTGCTGCTTCTTCAGTAGTGATCTTCGTTAATTTTCCTACTGCAGAAAAAGCACTACTAGTATCAGAATTGGGATAAGTAGTGTCTCCTTCCACATAACCTTCCCAACCCATAAATGGATGTGTTGGATTTCCATCATCCCAGAATCGGTAAACAAAATCATCATCATCATGTGCTCCGTGCATTTGACCTTCAAAGATTCCAAGTGTTGGGACCATAATGGCAGAAACAGAGTAGGTTCTTTTTGGTGGAGTGGATGGTGTTTGTGCACCTTGCGCATTGATTTGTTCTACGGTAGATCCCAGGAAGTAAGCCACCGATCGTCCAACATATCCGTAATAATGATTGTCGTCGTCAGATACAAATTCTAAATCACACCACCAATACAATTGAACGCCTGTAATCAACAAACTATCCGGTGTTTCGTATAAAGTAGAACCTTCTAAAAGAAAGAATCCTTGTCCTTCTTCACGAAGTGCATTGTAATTTGTGAACAAGAAGTCATTATTTTCATTGCTGTTGGATAATAGATCGGAATCATTTACTAATAATGTGACGTTATTATTATTTCCTTCATCGTTATCATCCTCCTGCTGCTGTGACAATACAAACTCAAAATGAACGCCGAGAAAAACAAGAGCAACGAGTTTTTTTACTATCTTATCAGATAACATGATTGATTCTTTTCTAATTCTATTTTTGCTATTTATTTTTCTTTTCTTATTTTTGCTGTTTATCTTATTTTGTTCGAAGATTATTCATTTCTATTTCTGTGATATGTATCGTCGTCGAAATATACGGTAGCAGGAGCTTCACTACGTCGATGTTGGATTTTTAGAATTGTATATATTCAACTAACTAAAAGATACGATCGCTATATTAGTCGTGTCGTAGAGTATTCCTTTTATAATGTGAACTTTATCATTATATACACTCCTCTACTCCTTCTGTACTAGTATTCGTAGATGAAAAGATATCCCCACACTTGTTACGAGTATGATGGGTGTGATGGGCGTTCAATTGTTCTTTATTATACTACATGGGCATCGACATGTTCTTCAAGAAGTCGTTGTAGGTTCCTCGTTGTACTGTGTGTAACTTACTTTTGTCACGAAAATAACATAATTCCCCCAAATCATGTACCACCATTCTTTTGCTTCATCAAGGCCTATGTAATTAAATAGGAAATAATATTTTGGTTCCCCATCATGGGCATAGGTACAGGGGATCGATAAATACATTATTCTTCATTCTTCATTCGATTTTCATTTTTAAGCTTCTTCGCTCTCGGAGTAGAACCTCCCATGTTTTTCATTTTTAAGCTGCTTTTCGCTCGGAAGTATTTTTAAGCATCTTCGCTCTCGGAAGATTTGTCATTGATTCATCAATGACAAATCTTTTTCGCTTCTTCACAAATTGCTTGACCGAAGATAACTTTAGACGACATCTTTTCGCTTTGTGAACATGGTGTAGATTTTGAGTTAGTCGAGAGGTAAGTGGTAAATATAATAGAAAGTGGAAAAAACTATTAGAACGTACGGTATATCACCTCATCAGGATTCCTTTCTCACCAGATCAGATGCATACAACATTACTGTACACTACAATAAGATAGATAGGTCAAACAAAGATTTACTAACTATCGCATACGTTATCAGTATACGACTGAACTTATAAACTATACTACTAGTAAAGTAGTACGGCTAGTACTGTACAATTGTCATATAAATAATTCAAACATGACCGATTTATTGCACAATAGTAATGGTACTAGTCCTACTAGTCCTAGTCCTACTACTAATACTACTGATATTCAAAGAAATTCATCCATTCTATCAAGTATGATACAACGATCGTCAGTTGATTTACTACTATCTCAAAATCAAAGTAATCAAAATCAACAAACAAGTTGTCGTAATCAGAATAATAATATAGCAGTGATAATAGTAAAAATAATTCACAGCAACGAAGAATTGATTTTGCATTAAATGGACGACAACAGAATCTCCGTATAACACAGAATTTCAATTCTATGAAAATGGAACGTATTGAAGCATTTTTTTATAATCATGGTATGGAGATTGCATTAGGTATGTTCTTTTCTAAATACGCGTATGGTGTGATCGATCGATCGATCGTCGGCGACGTATTGTGTTCTTCGTTTCGTGATGGTCATCACGATGGTATGCATGAATTAAAGCAACAGCTTTTCACTTTTAAAAGTACAAATAAACTGCAGCACGACTTGATACAGTAGTGAAAGTTCTCTTCTCGTACTGTACAACTCCTGCTAGCTGAGAGATTCTGCTGCCAATCGCTCAAAAAAGGAGCAATTCGTTTATAAATCCAGATTTACCTCCACTCCCTTTTACTACTCTTGCTTCCTGACATTATACTTCCACCCCCTTTTAATCTTGCTTCCATAGGTGCATTATTTATATGCGTGAATGTATTGGTTGGTGGTTATGGTGCATTCAATTCACGCCAATAGGTGGTTACGATATAGATAACCAGGTGTTAAAATATACAATGCCAATTGCAAGATTAGGTGGACGATTAGTATCATTAAATTGTGCAATTTTACTATTAACAGCATGTAAATATTATGGACTATGATTAGGAGTATATTGTACCTATTATACCAATTGGTTTCCCTATTGATAAGTTATGCCAAAATATCATCGTATTGTTGCATTGTTAATCATTGTTATGGGATGTATTGTACATACAATACCACAAATTATTAATTATTCCACAAAAGTATTTTTAGAAAATAAATTTCGTATATGGACTTTGGGAGATGGTAAAGCAACAACTCAATTGTTGGTTACTGGTACATTTGGTCATTATATTTTCTACATTTTATATTACTACACTACCATCATTTCGTAAAACAGCAAAAGGTTTTCGATGGTTTTGGTTTTTCATATGACAGGTATAGCGTTGGTGTATCCATTACTTATTATTCATGGTACAATGGGCGGTAATCCAAGCTTTTTATACTTGCAATACTTCCAATATACTATATTTATTTGATATATTTATGAGAGGATCCGAGATTACAACCACAAAAGTAATTGAAATGAAAGTACATACTGAATGTTCAGATCAACGCATTATGGAACTTATTTGGAATGTCCGCCAGATTTTTCTTATACACCCGGACAATACGCTGAATTATTATTTCCACCAATATCAAAATATGAATGGCATCCATTTACGATTGTGGGATGCTACGACTGCGATGATTATAATGAAGGAGACAAAAAGAAAAACAACGGCAATAGCGATACCAATTCCGATAACAATACAAGTGAGAAAAAAAGAAAATTATGTTTTATATTAAGTCATCGGGTCGATGGACTGAAGCATTATATAAGTATGCTGCATCGAATGTAATATCAGCAACAAATAATAATATTCAAACACAAATATATATTAGGGACCACACGGTGCACCTGCTGCAATTATCTTGAATATAAACATATTATTGTTATTGGTTCAGGTGTAGGTGTTACACCTCTATTAGCTATATGGAAATATTTAGTACAACGTTCACGGACCATGACCATAATGAATTTAAATAATAATGAGGAGAAACCCAAAACGATAATAGAACCTGAACGTCAAGTTCAATAGTTCAGATACTTTTGTTAGCGCACCCTTTAACTTTGACTTTGATGACGAGACGACGATGACGATACGATGATAATGGTGATGATGATGACGATGGCACCAACGACGACATCATCAATAAGAACATTGATGGTCACAATTCTATCAAAGAGCCTGCTACTACCCGTTCAGCTAGTATTGCCACCCGCTCAGCTAGTATTGTTCCTTTGCAAGACCAACAGAATGTATCGACTATTCGCTCCTATTGTATTGTGCTGATGATAGTTTTGGGTTCATTAACAACATCTATGTTTCTATTCTGCTTTTTTGTTTTTGGTGGTACAATTATATGGATAGTACAATGTTTGGTGATGGCAGAATACTTACTATATTGGTAACATTATTACCCTCATTGCATTGATTGTTCATGTCACCATTGTGATTGTATCCATATTGGCCGTAGGTGCTGGTAGATATATTAGACTTTTCAAATGCTGGTTGGAATTCAGTTTCGTTATAGCTGATAGTATTGCACTTGGGTTCAGTATTAAGACGTTAGTGGAAGAAAACGACGACGAGGCGGATAGTAAAAAAGCGACGACGAGGCGGATATCTTAGTCCTCTTCATTTTTTTAGTATTATGATTGTATTACATGCTGTCAGAATCTTTCATATATTTTACACAACGTTGAAGCCCCCTAAGGATGACAATGATAAGTATATTACTGGTGTCACAAAAAAAGAGAGCTTATGTTCCATTCAAGGGATTATGATTAGTCGATACTATTCCGGACTGATATTTGCAGCAAAGAGCCTTTTACCACCAGCAGAAGATAGTCTATCAAGATCGTTCTCAATGGAATTCTATGGCACTCGAGAGAAAGAAAAGGAAGAGAATACCAACGTAAGAGAAAGTCTGATCTATAAAATATTGGGTAGTGACCTTATAGCATCATCGTTACGCCAGCACAACAGAGACTACTTCTTTTATCAGGGCCGTCCAAATTGGGAGTAATTTTTCTTAAGGCTATAGCAAAAGCTCATGCAACAAATCCAGTAGGCAAATCATCAGTCGGTGTTTTCTTTTGTGGTGCTCCCGCTATTGCAGCTGATTTGCAAACCTTTGCAGCTGAAATTACAGCTCATCATCAATTCTCTGAGAAAATGCTCTATGGGAAAGCATGCACATGTAAACTTATTGTGCATACTGAAAACTTCTGAACACACACACACACAAAACAAAGCAACAACACGAAGAACAAAACAAACCAGAACTGATCTGAACTAAAACAATTACGGTACTACTGAATACAATAAAATATATAACAACTTATCATATTTACGCTATATGTATATATTTTCTTTCTTCGTTCTATTTTATTCTACGAGTATTGAGCTACAGTATTGATTTTCTGTCAAATCATACAGTAATAAAAACGAGACAGTACAATTTTTAGGGTTGTTCGGAAAAGAAAATCACAACTGAAAAACGAGACATGATTATCAAAAAGTAAGAAGAAAAAATCTAAGGGAAAGGTGCTCTTCTTGGGCTTAGGTGTTGTATGCTCACGGTACTTGGTGACAAGGTAATGTCGCCAAGGAGTCAAACATTGATTAGTCCGCTTGTTGTGCTTGTTTTGACTACTCGGTATGCTCCTCATGCGCCGTCTCTAACGAGGCAACAAGGTACTACTAGTGCTCCCGATGCTGTCGCCGCCAAGGCTGAAGTAATGGAAGGTCGCACATAGTGTTCTCAGTCTTGAGCAAGAGGCAGCTTCAAATGGTACTACTAATAGTGCATGTGACGCAGCTCAGCATCAATCCTTGATGGAAAAGCATGCAAATGTAAAATTATTGTGCATTTGAAAATTTCTGAGCACATACGGAGACGCAGACGTAGACGAGGATGCAGTAGACGAATAACAACATAAAGTTGATGACAAGATTTCTTTGGCGACGTTCGCTAACAAGTAATACTACTATTACTACTTGTATTACGGTGGTTTTTCTTGTCTTAAGATAAAAAAGGAGGTACAGTACTACTATTACCACCGCGCACAACACGCGTATTCTTAATACAGTGCTAATTTCAGACATGCACCAAGTGAAAAAGCAGTGTAAAAATACAAGTCAAATTTATTTTTACAGCGCATTCACACACCACTGTAAAATCCTACTGTAAAAAATAACAAGTTGAAAATATCTTTGTCCACCGCGAGGTATCGCGTAACGTTCGATGCGATTTCTCTGGGCCTATCGGGTAGACGCGTATACTTTGTTGGGGATGTGAGGCTTTTGTGGTAGTAGCGCGAAATAGGAAAAGAAGATTTGAAAGAGAAGATTTGAAAAAGAAGATAACAGATTGGCATACTGACGTAGCATCGGTAGATATTACGTAGTAAGATAAAAGGTGGGTAAATGTTGATGAGAAATGAATGATTACAGCATGATACATTTCTCATCACATCATCCAATCTTCATTATTTATTATAGAACAATACCAGGTAGAAGACTTTCAGTAAAACAAGCGAGGACCCGACAAACGCAAACTCATCAAACAAAATAAATCGGGAGGGATTTTACATAAAAGAAAATAGTGCTACAACTATTAACTGACTATACAGTGTATTGACTTATTTGATTCTCTCACGTATTCGCCGCTATAATAGCACTACAGTAGATAGATTTTAGCTATTATAGCAACACAATAAGAGAAACGAATTCTAGATTGATTCGATTATATACTGGATTGTGCGGATTGGGTTTGATTGATTCAATTCAATTCAATTCAAACAAATATATATATATATATATATATATATATATATATATAATGGGAAGAATCAACAACAAAAAGAAAAATCGTGACGGTAGAACTAGTAGTGGTGGTGCAATAGTAGCATCAAACAATACTTCTATTACGACTGCTACTGACTGCTTCTACTACCACTATAATGGCGGAATAACCGCTGATTCTACTATTGGCTATATCACATCTACGTTGGGAGCGACATTAATGTTGGCAAAAATAAACAGTAACACAAGCACAAACACAATAAACGTAGTAGACGTAAATGATGATAATAGATATAGCGGTGACGATGTCGATGATCATAGTAGTAACAGTTGTTGCTTTCATGGTAGTACAGAAGACAGATTTTTGTATAAAAATGAATATCATGATTGCTGTGACGATTATGTAAAATATAGATCGGATATGGCTATAGCTTTGCGTATTGATAATAATGGTAGTGACAGTAACAGTAATAGTAGTCATCATCCAACCAGCACAAAAACAACAACAACAACAACAGCAGGAGATGATCTGAATATGAAATTTACTAACAAACATGTACGTACATTAATTCAACCAGAATTTGGTAGATTTGTTTTTGCTGTTTGTACTGGATTATATTTATTACATGATAAACAGCAACGTGAAGGAAATGATAATGTTATGACGAACCAACGTAAAGGAATTATTAGATCATTACTTGCTTTAGCGATTGATGTTAAATATCAACATGTACCATCTGCAATAATACACATGAAAAAAATGGGAATATCAAATTCATTATCATTATCATCATCGGCTGCGGATGAGGACGAGGATGATGGTACTACAAGTACCATTGTTGTTGATGTTGATAAACATCGTAGGTATTGTCGGGATATTATGACAGACCGTGGTATGATTAATGTACTAGCACGTGGAACTTTAGGTGCTTCAAATAATTGCAGTAATTGTAATTGTATGAAAGAAATTAAAAAAAAGGCAAACAACAAATAAAAGTAAATGGTGGTCAAAAGTTAGGTTTTTGTATTGGTTGTAGAAAGGAATATCCTAAAAAACAATTACGTAGTTGTTCATCATGTTTAGCATCCAAATATTGTTCCAAGAAATGTCAAATTGAAGATTGGTCAATGCATAAACAATTTTGTAAGGACGTAGAGAGCACCCTGGAGTGCAATAATAGTGTTAGTGCAGTAAAGCAAAGTAGACCAGAGTAGAGTAGGACTAGTACAACATCTATGTACAGTAGTGGTCCTACTTAGTTAGTAGTAGTTCTTGTAGTAACAACAATTAATAGTATCAAATATCAAAAGAGTGAATAAGAATATAAACCATACTGTAGTAATCCTAGTAATAGTTGTAGGCGTAAGACACGTGTCACTAGACTGATGACTCCTATGCTATTAACGTATGTAATAGTGTTTATTAGAAGTGTGCGCTTAGTTGCTGCTCTCTATGATCGGCTACTTACTTATCTACTCGTGTGTTCTGTGTGTTTAATCCTTACTAGTCATTCAACTCATATGGTCTGTCCTGGTCGGTCATTTCATAGTGACACGTGTCTTACGCCTACTGCAGTTAGTTTTATCTAGCTAGCTAGCTATGTTCGCCAGCCACATCTTTCAATAGTTACTGAATAATTGCAATGCAACGAAACTCAGTATTTTAACACAAAAAACACTAGTACAGTCTAGTACTTCTCGCTACGCACAGATAAATAAATAATGTATATAAAACTATTAATTGCATACTAAATCTGATAGAATATAATTAGCTATAGTTGTTTACTAAAATCTTTCTTCCGTTCCTTTACTTCATCAACACGTGTACTGTATTCATACTGTGTACAATATACTGTTATATAATATATCTATTATTTGACTTCTTCACTGAATTTTATTCTTACGTTCCATTTCCATTTTCTTCTTACATAAACAATCATTGCTTAGTTTGTTAATTTAACTAATTACCTTTCGCCTCTTAGTCGCTTCTGCTCTGTCGTTCTGGGGATGTCATCACGCAAGGTGAGGACCATTCTCGTTCGCATTCCATTAATTAACGTACATTCTCTTCCTCTCTCTTCTTCTTCAATCAGATTACGAAAAGGTTCGAACGGTGATCCAGATCCAGGAATACTAGATGGAAAACTAGTTGCCGTAGGTACGCCGTAGGTATGCTGAAGGTGCTGCTGTAGGTGCTGGTGTAGGACAAGTCCGTGATGGTTGTTTAATATTAGATATAGTACTACATTCACGTTTCGTACCAACAAATGGAAAAGGATCAAAAGGTACTTGTCTTGTTGTTACTATACCAGAATTACGTCGTGTCCTGCCACTATATTGTTTAAAAATTGCACCAGATGCATCCTCATCACATGAAAAACATGGTGTTAATTCACATGTACCTGGACTAATAGGTAAACCACATGCTGGATTTGTGGTTGGATCACCAGTCGCACAATCTAATGCACATTCAATACATGATGCTGGTAATGCAGGTCCAGGAAGAGGTGGTACACCACTTTGTTGAAATTGTTGAAGTACCCCAAATAATGTTAATAATGTATTCAATCCATTACTTGCCCAAATAAATGCACAATCGGATGTGAAACCAATATTTTGAAAACAATAATTAAATTTGGAAATACAGACACAATTTGTGCTGGATCTTGGGAATCACCTTGTGCAGTTACTGTACAAGCGAATGCATCCCATCGAGTGTTGGTGATAAATTAATAGCTAGATCTTTTGATGTACTACATACACCACATGTACCTTCATGTGTAATGAATGTGTTGCTTTCATCATTCTTCGCCTTCGTCTTCTTATTCTTCTTACCCTTCTTCTTGTTGTTCGTTGGTTTAACCATTTCTTGTACGAGATTGTATTTATTTGATTCACAAATATCCGTTCCATAATCAAATGAACATTGATATTGAACGTCTTCATCATCATCATCATCAAGACGTCCTTTTTTCTTTTTAGACTTCTTACTCTTTTTAGACTTCTTACCCATCTTCTTACTACTGTCGTCGTCGTCGTCTGATAACAACGATAATCCTTGAATAAGACCATCACAAACTGGTACTTGTAAAAATTGTGCAACTGTTGGATATGGTTGACAACCACCAGTAACGTTATTTGTTGTATTAAAAAAATATAATGTATTAACATTATCAATTTCTAATGAATTAAAGAAGTTTGCATCTTCTTGTCCTTGAGCTGATGCAGCAATAACACGATTATCTAAGTAGGACATTCCTCACATGGGTCACGATCAGGGATACAATAACAATCTGGTTCACAAATACCACCAAACAACAGTACATCACCAATACTGGATTCAAACATTCATTTGTTTCTGTAGCCATGGGAGTAGCATCGACGACAGCATTGGATAGTAATAACCAACAACAACGACGACGCCGACGATGAAACAGAACAATGACGACTGGTTTGTAACGAAACAATCTTCATACTTTTATTTATTTCAGAGCAGATATAAAAAACGAAATGAATGATCGAGAAATGAGAATAATGAGAAGAAACAAGAATAGATGATTACTGTGTATGTGCAGGTAATAGAACTGTACAAACTTAAACGCTACTCTGACGATCCTTCGTGACGCCGTACGAGATCTTTGGTTAGTACAGCAGTAACTTACTTCAAGTACAGTAGCTAAACGTGAAAAATTCAATTGATTCGAATTCCAATTTTTCCCATTAACCGTTGGGCCAATTCTTACTACTACATAGGCAAATAGTGCATAATTAATATTTTCAAATATGCCGCGTACTGTATTATTATATTTATTTGTAGGAATATGAATATTTACGTCGTATGTACATAATGATGTTACTAAGTAAATATAAATTAATTACGAATAAGCGGAATTGCAATTCAAAATAGGCGAATAATTCTTGTCGTGAGACCAATACCACGTGCCGATGCCGGTCAGCGTTCAGAAATAATGTATGTAAAGTAAAAAGAAGCGAATCAATCAATCAACCAATCAAGAACATCAAGCACGATTGAGTGATATTATCCAAAACATGATGCTTCCTTCTTACTTAAGAAACAAAAATCAATTATATTGTTAAAATATGTGCTTTGTTGTATTTTACATCATCATAAAAGGACGAATTATTGTCTCTGACATTCATGCTCTCATTTAAACTTCTAATGATGCGGTAAACCACAAAACTTGTTATCTATTAGAAGCGGAAATATTATATGTGATGTCGCCTGCGATGTCAACTATCATCATCAACAGGAGGAGATACTGTACAACATCACTTCATCATCAGCTAGTAGAAGTATCAACAACGTAAACGAAAACGAAAACGAAAAAATGAACGAAGAGCAGTCGAAAATAGGAGCTCAAGAACGTGAAAAAGTCAACAACAAAAACAACAACGACGACGATGACGATGAATGCGTTCGAAATAAAGCAGCAACAACAATCAATGTGGCGTTAACTGCAGAAGAAGTAGCAGCATCAGCAGCAGCAGTCACAGCTATTAGAGCTACTGACGATGCTGCTGATTCTAACTTTGTCACAGTAGCAGCAATAGTAGCAGCAGCCGTGAAAGAGGAAGAAAAAAACAAAGAAGTCGATGAACGGGGTGTCCAACAAGAAGTAGAAGCAGCTGTTCATGGTTGTGGTGCTGCTGCACAACGACTACCTTCTTCTATATCATCCTCAATAATACCATCCTCAACCATAGAAATAGAACTTCCACCGCATCCACAACACCAGCAAATAATGTTGTCACAGTTTGTGGTCCCATTTCTACTACTAGTAATGGAGGGTGGTCGAAAGTTGAATTTAAAGAATGTCCTGATTGTGGTGAATTATATCATATAAAAGGGATGGGACAACATCGTATATTTTGTTCTCGTGCTACCGATGTAGAACGTGGACGTACTCGTGATAAATTAATAAGAAAACGTAAAAATGATGCCAGCAGGAAAGAACAACAATTTGGGGTGAATAAATTCTGGACAGCGATGAGGAATTTAGGTGACGAGGGAGTAGACGACAATAGCAATGACAATGATACGAATAGTACAAACGAGAATAGTCTGAACGAGTTACCAAAGTCGTTATCATCCAAAGCATTCACAGAATTAGCTGCAGCAACAGTCGTATCGTCGTTATCATCCAGAGCATTAACAGAAGCAACAGAAAAAGCAACAACATCAACAGCAACAGCGAGATCGTGCTATGAGAAAAATAATCGTGAGATTATCATGCATCCGGTTGCTGTATCGAATACTACTTATAGTAATAAGCGTCGACAATTAGAACACCAACAGGAGCAGCGACAACAACATCGATATAAGCAGCAGCATGATAATTGTGGTGAAGAACAACAACAAAATCGTTATAAAGATAGTATTCGATCTTTACAAGTACTTCAACAACAAAAATACGCCATCAGCAGCAGCAACAGCAACAACAACAACAGCTTCTACCAAGTGAAGAAGAAAATGATAATAGCAATGTCAGTGAGAACGACAACGGCAACATTAACAAAGACAATGGAAACAGCAAACGTCAAAAAAAAACAGCACACGTATCACCACACCGACCTCCTCAGCAATTAGAAGTTGAACCAGCAATGGCAAGAAAAGACTTAGTAGATGCAATCGATGAGTTTGTTACTACCGCCGCCACCATCAGTAATAGAAAACGAAGCAACGAGGTAGATGACAATATAGCAGTTAATACAGTATTACCAACAGTACGCAAAGTACGGCAAGGACTATTGGAAATTGCAGTAGAACAGGTACAAAATCTAGGTATACTAAACAAAGAATTAGAAACTGCATTCCAACAGGTGTTGATGTTAGGATACTTAGGGAAACAATTAAATAAAACAATTGAACAGGCACGTCAAGCTATCGTAACAACAACTAATCTAGTTGCGACTAAATTAAGTCAACAAAATCAACAAGATCAAGAACAACGGTTTGATGATTTAAACAACAACAACAACAGCAATAATAGCGAACAGGAACAAGTCGTTATTGATATGTCATGTTTAAGTGACAGTGAGAAAGAAAAAGCCGATGGCGTCATCAATGAAAACAACACAAGCAATACTGGTATTGATAGAGTCATTCCTCCTCGTGATATTAATGAAGGATACAACAACAGCGATGATGACGACAAAAGCAACTATTCGACTAGAGATAGTGATGATGACTTAGTGTTTTGAATTCACTTAAAAAAGAAATCGCAGAAATGTACTAGGACTATAATATGAAATCATAATATATACTGTAGTTCTATTCTCGATCTACAAATCTTAAACCTTTTGGGCGTATTACTTTACAACAGTTCTATATCAAATCTACTTTCTTACAAATTACTGTTCATGTACCATTTATTATATTATAGCCCCGCCCTCTTGAGTATTATTATTGTCATTTGACTAGTTAGAGAAACAATTCTTCCTCTCTCTCTTTGTCTCCTTCTTCGTCGTGATTTGAACAGCTGCAACAGCTGCGTTTTTTCTGCTTCTTTCCGTTTGTTAAACTTCTTCTTGTAATTGTTTACGATATATAAATCGTTCCTTATTTCGTTTTTGATACCTCATCGTCTAATTGTTGACATAGTTCTAATTTATCTTCTCATCGAACATTTCCTCCGTTTGGAGAGTCGTATGGTAACTGCATCGTCTATTCGTTGAAGAATTTCACGCTTTTCTACCATCATCTCACTTATCGTACTTTTTTGTGTGGATACGGTATCTGTTAGATCATGAAATCGCCGTTCCGAATCGTGAAGTTTGTCGTCTTAACGAGTCAATCATCATTGTTTGCTTTTGCTTCTCAAATTGATAATGATTGTTGTTTGACGATGCTGTTTTGTATCTACCGTACGGTATGATGTTTGTGTTTCAATTCTTGCTTTGCGCCAGTGAAGTAACTTACGACGGTAAGAGAACACTGATGATGATCTTTGAATTCTTGTTTTCGCTTTTTCATTGGAGGGAAGGGGGAATCTCTGTAAACACATCTATATTATTTTTTGGACCGATCGATGAATGACGTCATCACATTCGAAGGAATCTTCGACAGAAAACAAAAAAAACACAAAATTCAAATTTCAGAACAACGACAATCAAAACAAATAAACAAACATACATACATACATACCGGTAAGCTAAGAAGCACATCAAAAAGGGAGTATCTTGTCTGGCTGAAACGATTTATTTTGTCAGCAACAAAGACCAAATAGATAACTAAGCTTCTAGTTTAAAAATGCATCATTTTTCTGGCAGTAAAGTACAGACAGCACCAACAGCAGCAGCAGCACCACCACCAATGCCAGTAAAAATATCGATACAGATGCTGCCTGCAATTACATATCTAGAGCGACAACGACAACCGCAAAGACGACGAAGAAGAAGACGACGACGTCAAGATGCGAATTCAAATATCCTAGTCATAATGGTTCTGTTGCTGGTGATAGTAGGACTATTGGGAACGTTACTGCAACTGTCCTCATCATCACAACATCATAACAAAAACACTGCTGATCTTTTGTTTGTCAACGGATTTGTTGTTTTCAACACCAGAAGTGTCGGTAGCAGCAGGAGTAAAAGTAAAATAAGAAATAATTGTCTGATTACGACTACTACTAGTAGCAGCAGCAGGTCAAAGCACTACCATTCATCGCCATCATCATCAACACTCTTTAATAGCAGGCGATTACTAGTTGCGAACAATAATAACAATAATAATAATACTGCTGCCGTTATCATTACCGGTGAAGAATATTCGTCATCAAATTCTTCTTCAACTTCAACGACGATGATGACGACGAGATCAAAATTATTTTTTCCACCAGTAGTGTCAATAAATGAAGAATCGAAGAACCATAATGATGAAGGAGTCCTCATAATGATGAATAATCATCCTCCGATTCCTGCTACAGATTTTGATGACGACGACGACGACGATACGCCGGTTGTTAACAATATCAGGACCGACGACAACGACAACACTGCCGAGGATATAGAGGACAATGATCAAAATAAGCAAAATAAGCAAAAGCAAAAGAATGGATTATTAACAATTGGTTTTATAACATTTTTATTTTCAACCAACTCACCTGTTTTACATGGTGCATTTACTTTGAATAATGATAATTCACATCCACCATCTGTTTTACTTGTGAATGCTGCTGTAAGTGTTGTTGCATTCATTGGATTATTAATTGGTGGTAATACGTTAGAAAAATCACAACCATTATCACAATCATTATCATCATCCTCACAACCATCATCATCGTCGTCGTCACAATCGTCAATGCCATCGTCATCGTCAACGACGATATTAAGCAACGAAGACAACAATAACAAAGAGATAGTACACACACCAACAATACAATCCCAATTAACAAGCACAAGTACAACAACAGCAAAATCAGTATCAGCAATAGCAACAACAACCTCCTCAATAATAATTAGTAATATTGGTGGTATTGAATTAGGGATATGGAAATTTTTAGGTACGACATCTAATTTATTTGGATTAGCCTATACTACAGCATCCCATGGTGCATTATTAATACAATTAACAACATTAATTGTACCAATCACACGTGGGATTATCTACAAAGAACATATACCTACCAAAATAAAATTATCAATATTTTTTGCAGTAATTGGTATATTATTTTTTGCAACTGGTTATACAACATTATCATTAACATCATCATCAGTAGCATCATCAGTTTCATCATCTATGATATTACAAGGTGATATACTATGTATTATTGCTGCAATATGTTATTCTGCATATGATATACGTCTATATGAATATGGTAAAAAATTATCAACAACAACAACAAATCATCATGGTGCAAGTCCAAGTACAAATACAGGTACCAGTAGTACAAAATCATTAATAACGATTAAAATTGCTACACAAGCTATGTTATCGTGTATAATATTATTTATTTCAACAACAATATCGTCTGGTGGTAATATAGATTCGTCAAGTGGTAATATAGATTCGTCTTCGGCTTCGTCGATAACATCATCGTCGTTATCATTTTCATCATTTTCAACAGTACAAGAAAATTTAAATTCATTCGGTTTATCACCAATTGTTTTACTAGCAATAGTATGGAGTGGTATTGCTGTGAATGCTGTTGCACCATTCTTACAAGTACAGGGACAACAAATTATTGGTCCAACCAAATGTCAAACTATATACGCATCCCAACCATTATGTAAGTTAGTTAACATGTGTACAGTACACAAATCGTAGTACTCAATTGAATTGAATTGAATTGAGTTGAGTTGAGTTGAGTTGAGTTGACCTTCGATTTTAGTTGAATCGAGTCGTTCAAGTCTTTTTCTTTCCTATCTTCTGACGATGAATTTACTATGTTTCATATTCCTTTTTTCTGAAATTGTTTTGTATATGTGATCAAAAAACAACTTCTAAAAACGTCAAACTTTTTTGTTTGTTTGTTTGTTTGTTTCTATACGGTAAACGTTACGTTAGGGGCTGCAATTATATCATTTTTTGCATTAGGTGAAACCTTAGGTTATAAAGGTATATTTGGTGGTTGTATTTTTGTTGCAGCATTATTATTAGCAGCAACAACAGAAACAACGGTAGCTGCACAAACAATTGGACCAACTACTGCTACTACTACAGAAGTAGAAGCAGGGAAAATAAATTATACTAAATCGAACTGATTTTTTTAAAGCAGAATGAATGCTTATCAATTTCTTTACCATTTTCCATCAATTTTAGTAGTGTTTACATCTCAACATTCGTTGGCTGTAGTAATGTAATATGAACTAGCATAGAATACATCAAAGATATTCTCAAATCCATGTGGGGGCCGGGCCATGCTAATCTGTTTTCACTCAGTAAAATCATTGAAATTAGTAGGATCCCGGGTAGGTTCGACTAATTCAGATTCATTCTCACTAGTAGGAGTAACGTGGCTCGTGAAGAAGGAGTAACTTGATTGAGTCAGTCAGTCAGTCACACACGCTTGTCTCATCGTGACTGGAGCAAAGAAGCAAGAAATCAAATAATTCCTCAGACAGCAGTTTTTCCACGACTAATACTAACTACGCACGGTACATGTCTCTGAGAAGCCGCCGAAACTCTTTTTTTTCAATTATGCCTATTTCTTCGAATTTTTAGTAAAATATTTATCGTCATATATAATAACGACGCTTCAGTTTTATAAATTTATTATTTTTGTTCACATAATAAGAGAAACAATACCAAAAACAATAACAGTAACAATAAAGATGGTCTTTACTACGTCAAGGCTAATGCAGCAATCGTTACCAGTACTATTACTACTAGCATCTACTGCTACGGTGATGGTTGTAAGAGCTGATGAAAGAAAAGGCAGCATTCCACAACGTTCGTCGTCATCTTTATTATATCGCCGTATTCTCAGTCAACAGCGCAATAATAATGATGGTGCCATTATCAACGATGAACGACGAAGTAGTAGTAGTAGTAGTAGTAGTAGTAATCCTCACTTATTTGTGTTCGAAGGAAATATAACATGTGATTTATATCTAAAGGATATTGAATATGAAACAACAACAACAGAAGAACAATGGGTGTGTGAACTTAGTCAAGAAGACACCTTAAGAATTGGTAATGATAACGGTAATTATGGTAGTATGATTCGGTACGTCGATATCATTGTCGAATCTTATTCTGATACCGACGCTGATTCTGACCGTTTATTATTACCAGCATCATCAAGTACATCAAGTTTCGTCTCTGCAATCTCTGGTGTTTCCTGTATGACAATTTCTGGCGGGAGTGAAGCTACTGGTACTACTATTGATATCGATGAAGATAAGATGTATATACCACATGATGCAATAATTGAAATAAGAAATTATCACCCTAACAGTACTACGGCTACTGCTTCTACTCGTGATCGTCATCATCGTGATCGTCATCATGATCATAATCATCGTCGTGGATTAGCTGCCAAGGAAGGTATACTACGTACTGTTGTTATTCGTGTGACGGATTCAGAAGGTATATCCCCACAAGCATCACGTGAACAATTAATTCAGGATTTTTATTCAAATGATAATACTGGTACTATATCATTAAAATCACAATATGAAGTATGTTCGTATGGTAAATTAATCATTGAACCATTTGTTGGTAAAACAAAATCAACAGGAAAAGTAATTAAAGATGGTGTTATTGATATTCAAGTGAATTATAATATATTTGCTGATACAATTGATGGTGGAAACCGTAATAAACTTCAACGTGCAGCTATCGATACTGCCATGGAAGAAATTGGTGATTTAAAAAGTGATGATGATTTTGTTTTAATTTCATTCTGGTACGTGACGTGTTGCGTTGTTGTGTGGTTATATACTGTACTGTGCTAGTACTGTACCTTATTGAGATTTATTTGATATAAAACGACTCTAGAGACTCGACTCGACTCAAAACGTAACAACGAAGAAATAAATCTAACTTACAAACGAATGAATGAACTCTCATACTGTATCTTTCTCTATCTCTTCTCTTTTTCACACAAAAACAAAACAAAAAATCAACCAAAATAGTTTTCCTTCCGGGACAGGTACGTGTTGTGACTACTGTTCTGTACTGTATAACGTATAAGGAATGATAGAATGGAAATGAGAACATAAATCTGATATGAAACGACTCGACTCGACTCGACTCGACTCGACTCAAAACGAAACGACTCGACTCAAAACGAAACGACTGTAATGAAACGACTGCCGTAGTGAAATAATAAATTTAACTTTCAAACGAACTCTCATACCGAATCTTTCTCTTCTCTCTTTCACGCAAAAACGACAACAAAAGGATTTTGGAGTGCATATGCATTTTTGAATAATAAATTCTCATTCTTTAATGATAAATGGTGTTCTTCTATATCAACACAAATACATGAAGTTGGTGCGTATGATAAATATATCACTACATTGTATTGAATCTTCTGGATGGTTGAATCTTCTTCCTTACATTCACATCGCATTGTATCGTATTATACTGTATTGTATCATTTCGTGCAGGTCATAATTTGAATTTAGGTCATTCGAATCAAATTAAGGAAGGCGAATATGAAGATTTAACAGGATTTATGGGACTTTCGTTTTTGGAACAACAGGGTGCTAAACAATGCTTTAATCCGTCGAAAAGTTATCAATTGTAAGTCAGCCTTCCAATCAATAACAATATGATGAAGATCGAGTGCAGTAATGTTACTGCTATCGTTAGGGAATTATACGATACCATGCGCTCGGCATCAGGAAGTGACAAGACTTATTAATATATATCACTCATACTTTACTACCAAATTGTTTTCGCATGTTCCTTTTCTTTTTAAGGGGTTGGTACGACAACAAAGTTATGAGTATCGATCCTATAACATTGTTATCGTCAAGTGATGAAGATAGCAACAACACCACCATCACCATCGATGGTACCGCCGTTGTAGTCGGGTCGACGATCAATTCTATCGACGACGTCCGTCGACGTGAATTTACTATGAATGGTGTTTCCGATTACAAAGATGATAAGAATAATGGGAACGATGACGGCGGCGACAGCAACCCTCTTATTGTTATTCGATTGGCCGTATTATTAGATGATTATGATGGTGATTCGGATGTACAAATACCACAGGGACAAGGACTTGCAGATTATTACTTAGGATATAATCGTGCGGATGGAATCAATGCTGGTACATTAGAAGATCAGAATAAGATCACGATTATTCGTAAGAATTATGGTAGTTTACCATTTGACTATGGTAAATCAACGAAAGTTGCTTCATTGAGTGTAGGCAAATTGTATACAATCCAAGATATATTTGGAAGGAAGCAAGATGAAGAGCAGTCAAATCCAACTCTAATTATTCCTATCATTGACGTCCAGATTAAATTCATTTCATTATCGGTGAATGGTCGGGATGCTTCAATCGAGATAGTATCGTCGTCAGTTGTTGAAAAGCAAGCCAATTGCAAAGATAAAAAAGTCGGTAGATTCCGTTGGAAGAAGAACAAAAAGAAACGGAAGTGCGTGTGGATTGCCAAAAAAGATAAATGTAACAGGAGGAACAGAAAGAAACCAGTGTGGAAACTTTGTCCGAAATCGTGTAATCGATGTGATGATTTATAAAGGATAGGTACAGTAGTGCAATGACGACAACGACTGCAGTACACTCCACATTAACATATATATCGACCTATAAGATACTAGGACACTCAAAAGCTAATTCTTTTAGATATCAATGAACACAAGACAGACCTACAGCATGTATGTAGCGTGTTGGATAATTTTTTAAAGATACTCGAAGTGTCTAGCTGAAAATTAGCAGTATTGTAATGGTATGGGTGGAGGAAAGGTTCTTACGTGTATATATAAATATATATCTTTCATACGTGCGCGACTTCATTCAGTCAACGCTAAAACAGAAAATGCTCTCTGCGAAACGGACAGCTACGTGCGCATGATGTAATGAAAAGTCAGCCTTTGAACATTTCTTGTCCAGGTCTTCTTTTGTTAAAGTTATATCTAAACTAAGTTACTAAAGATTTAAATCATGTCGCCAAAACTGCCTCATATGTTTCTAGTATCCCGTTAGATTAGATTCCATATTACATACGCACCCCGCAACTGAAACCTCTTTTATCCATTTCCACCTTTTTCGACAAAAAATGATAGTTTTGCGCGTATAATTCAATAAGAGGTACGTGTGCAGCGGTCTCAAAGTTTTCACTCGACCTATGTAAAATCGAGTTGCTTAGTCTTCCCACCGAGGCCCTACCAAGTTTCTACTTTCACGTTCACAACTTCAGCACAGTGAGACTTTATTTATAATTCTCAATAAAACAAATATCACAATGAAGTTTTATTACTATGCCATTCTAGCAATCACATCTACTCGATGGTAGGCAACGCGAGGCCAATGGATTCAATAGGACCATATACGAGTGTAATCCTTGCTGATACAGTGAAACTCGAAGATAGTGTTGTTTTGAGCAACTTTTTGATTATGTCCATGTCGTTGACACCAATCTCCTCACCAACCTTCCCACCACCACCAATTACTTCTCCAATTGCTTCACCAAGTGCTAGTCTTTCCGCTTCACGAAATGCTTCACGAAGTGCTTCTCCAAGTGCTAGTCCGTCCACTTCACCAAGTGCTTCTCCAAGTGCTAGTCCGTCCGCTTCACCAAGTCCTTCTCTAAGTGCTAGTCCGTCCGCTTCACCAAGTGCTAGTCCATCTGCTACGCCAAGTGCTAGTCTATCCGCTTCACCTTCCGAAAATCCAACTGGTACGCCAAGTGCACCAACCTAGTGATTCTCCAAGCTCATCACCAGTTTTCGGCACCAAGTTTGTACCCGTCTACTGTTGTTTCTGCTTCGTTTCGTTTTCGTTTTCGAAGGAAATAAAAAATTAAAAAATAAAAAAAACGTCGTTCTCAAATCATATGCTGTATTTCTTGTTTGGGTTGGTTGGTTATTATCGTGGGTACACGGAAAATTGTTATACTGCTTGATTGTTTGGGGTACAATACAGTACTGTAGATCATTTACAATGTTTTTTGGTAGGTACGTGCACAGATTAGAATGCAATTCATGCATTCGCAAACAGAAAGTTGCAAAAGAAATCAGCAGTATGCAGGCAGAACGGTGCTTTTTTTATTGTCGAAGAAAAGAGGGGGGGGGGGGGGGGGTGAACTCGTAAAAATTGTTTGATACGACAAGAGGTATGCTATAATCATGCATCTCTCATTCTGATCACATGTCAACATTGTACAATTCTTTTATTGATATGAGGAAGCAACGTACGACAGCATGCCATTCTGTTTGTGGCAAGATGCCTACCACAAAAACCTCGCACACGTCACCCAATATAATTTGAATCCCCAAAACTACTACTCACTCAGAAAGATGAATTATCACAGAATAAGGGAATGGGCCTCAATGTATGCACTAAAGACAACTTAGTCCTGGTGCTTCATGTTGGTAGTCCCTTCTAATGCGTTTGCTAAAGTGGGAAAACCCGTTTTGAGGCCCAAAATACCATTTTTGTAGTAACATTCATCCCTACACCTTCCCAACCCCCTTACAGGTTTAAGAATTACTTAGATCTTGTACATATGGAGTATAAGGTTAGGGTGAGCACCATATACTTTTTAGGGGTACTAAGTGGGTACTGGTGGTGAATAAAGCGATGGGTTACATGCCACACACACCAAACACCATTGTATCCTGCAGTAAAAAGAAAAGAAAATGTTTGGTGTGAATAAAACCACACCAACCAGAATAACTATGGTCAAGTGATGATCAACCATCAGGGATGGTCCATATAGATGTGAGGAAGGTCCACACAAATTTACTTTATGAAATATATCCTCTACTATTAAGGTATTCTGGGATTTCCTCCTAATATCTGGCTTGATATCACTGTACAAAGGTAGAACAACAAAGTAGGGACCTGTAGGATACAATAATGCTTTAGGTACTTCACAAAGCAACAGCAACAGAGAATAAGAACAAGAAGGTAGGTAGCATCATAGTGTGATAAGCAACAGAGCATGAAAGAATTAATACAACATGAAACAGCATCAGGCGCGTTCCGGCTCAACGCTGCTCGGTTTTGCCCACTGTGTTACAAAATCCTGTCCGCGCACAGACCTTTTTATTCCTACAACACGCGCTATCCAGTGAAGTACCATTTTTTTCTAGGAATTGTTTCAGTATGGTGGCTCCTCCGACCTTCTACACCACCTATCCCACACAAATCTACGTATTCCAACTTGATGTGTGGTCTAGGTAGTATTGTGTAGTTTATGTACCACCATACATAAACAATTCTTAAAAGATTTCGTACAACGTCAAGGTTAAAAATTATTGTTTATCGCGCACCTATGCAGTTAATAGGGCGAAAATTCATTATTAACACATGACAATGGGAATGTACTGAATCAAACCTCCATGGATATTGGTTTGTTGAATACAAACTTTATAGACGAAATATAGATGGCTGTACTCTTAACAAGGTCAAAAAAAATCGGTTTAATTTAGTTGAATTTTAACTACTTAAACTCCCTCTTAGTTTAAGACACACATGGTCGGATTTTCCGAAAAAATACGTTCTACATACCCATTGATAATGGGTCCTCTCTTAATATACCAATACCAATAAAAATAATAGTAGTAGCTAATGTAACAGTAATAGAGATATCTGTACTAGCACTTTATCTATTAGTCTATTATTCGATTTTTGATTTTCCTCTCTTATGCACCTCTTCCTGGCGATTCGAAATTTGCCTTCCAGTCATATACTTCCCCATAGAATTTTCCCCAGATGATCAAATCACACCCAAACTTTTTTCCTCTCTTAACAGTACAGATATCTATATTTCTTCTTATAAGCTTATGTTAAATAGACTGATACCCATGGAGGTTCGATTCAATACATTCCCATTTTCATGTTGATGTGATAATTTTCCATTCGAATCTTCCTTGTCGCGAGGTATCGCGCATTGAGTCCCGTAAGCACATTAAAAGCAGCCTTGAGCCGGAACACGCCATCAGCAAGTTGGCACACAGCAGCTAATTGTTGTAGGTGGTGTGTTCCCTCCCACAATAAGGGGAAATATTTACTGCACACCATACCTCGAAGAAGGAAGATTATCAAGAGTTGAAATGGGGAAATTATCCCATCATCATGACAATGAGAATGTGCTTAAAAATTGTTCATCATTACAATGGGAATGCCATGGAGAGCTCGCAAGTCTATTACACTAACCATATCCCTTGATGCAGAATGATACAAGGAATTAAGTTGTATAGTTGGTGTAGTAGACTTGGGAGGTCTCCATTGAGATAAACCTCAGCAGCAAAAATTGGTTACTGTACGTGCTTTCTCATGTTGTAGGTACAAAAAGGAGGTACACGATTGGAGAAGCAGTAACTTTTGTAAAATTCAACAACCATCAGAACCATTTGGAATCCATCAAGCTACTTCCAGAGCAGATAGAATGTACATATCATGAACGACATGTGCACAGAGAGAATGGAAGGTGTGGAAGGTAGTAAGCAATATAGAAATGATGGTATCAACAGAGAGTAAGCCTAAGAGTACACGGAATGCACACATCTTGAAACAACTACAAGCATGTAGTAATAACAGAGTCTCTGGAAGGTAATCAACAGAGAAATGAACAGCAGCTAGTTGTTGATTATGCATGAGGTAGGTAAATTATGCATTACTATTGAGTGTGACATCATGTTAGGTCTGGAAGGTAAGCCTATATTAACATGAAACAACAACAACAACATCAAGAAGCAGCACCTAGTTTATAGTGGTGTGTTGCTATGTAATATCAGCACCTCAATTGACAGAAATATTTTCTACAGATGTTTATTGTTTATTGTGGTGTATTGCGTGTGCATCAACATTATAAATATTGAGTGCTTGTGCATTACTTCTAGTTATTGGTGGTTTAATAAGTGACAGAAGGAACATAAATTACAATTGATTTCTTCATCAGATTTCTAGCAAATAACTTGTATGTACATAAAGGACATTTGGTGATACAGACATTGTGAAGAGTAGCGGCGCGTTCCAGCTCAACGTGGCCTTTTGAGGGACACTCGGGACTAAAAAAATTTAATGCGCGATACCTCGCGACAGGAAAATTCTTTAAATTATTAAGTATTGAAATGGAAAATTATATCACATCAACATGAAAATGGGAATGTATTGAATCGAACCTCCATGGATATTGCTCTATATAACATACGCTTATGAGACGAAATAAAGATATCTATACGCTTAATAAGGGGAAAAAATTACGGTTGAATTTGGTCATCTGGAGAAAATTCTTTGAGGATTTACATGGGTGGAAGGCGAATTTCGAATCGCCAGGAAGAGGTGCATAAGAGAGGAAGATTAAAAATCAAATAATGGACTGATAGATAAAGTGCTAGTACACATGTCTCTATTACTGTTATATTAGCTAATGCGATAATTTTTATTCTTATTGTAATATTAAGAGTGGACCCATTGTCAACAAGTATGTTGGACGTGTTTAAAATATATATATAAATAATTCGTCTTTTACTAAGAGACCTCATAGAATTTTTTCCACATGACCAAATTCAACCGAAACTTTTTGTCTCTATAAACAGTACCAATATCTGTATTTCGTCTATAAAGTTTGTATTGAACAAACCAATATCCATGGAGGTTCGATTGAGTACATTCCCATTTTCATGTTAATAGAAAGGAATTTTCCGCTTATTACTGCATTGGTGCGCGATAAATAATACTTTTTCAACTTTGATGACGTACGCAATATGGGCGGAATTCTCCTTAAATAAGTACCAGGGCTTTCCCAACACTACCTAGACCTATCCAAAATTTGGAATGTGTAGAATCAAAAAGAATTGGTACTAGAGAAGGTTTGAAGAGTATCCATAGAGTTAAAAATCCGCCCGATTGTTAGTACTTTCACTGCATAGCGCGTGTTAACCAATCCCGTGTGGCAGGCGTCTGTCCGCAGATTGTCCTTTATTCACCATATTCGCGCAGCGTTGAGCCGGAACACGCCTAGCACGAGTACGAATTGGTTTTGGCTCAGTTCTGATATTCTTATTGTTTTCCACTGTGGTGGTACCATCCTACAACTCAACTCCCATCAGCAATGAGAAGGAAGGAAGGAAACTTTGAAGATAGTGATAAACAAAAAAAACAAAAAACAGCCACAGCCACAGCCACACATTACATAGGACTAACTTGTTACAACATGCAAACTGACCTGTGTGGCACCAGCACCTTGAAGAAGGCTGCTGTCAAAGCATTGGATATTGTGATTTACAGTCATGTGTCTCTTCTCTACCAACACATCACCAACTCATTGAATCATTGTGTGTGAATGGGGCGACAATAACCTTGATGTGAAGACACTTCCTCTAATTTTCATTCTCCTGTTATTCTAAGAATTAGGAATGCAATGAGGAGAAAGAAAAGAGATCCACAAACCAAATGAAGAGACAGGGAACAACGTAATTTATAAGATCATTGAATCAAGCATCTTAATAAAAAAAATCTGCTGCTTTGCCTTTTCAACACTATTATTGAAACTACCATCTGACAGGTACAATCGTACTTGCTCTAATGTAGTACAGTAAGTTACATTTATCATACAAACAAAAAAGTGCAACGTGTCACAAGAAAAGACGAATAGAAAATGTCAATCAGTAGTCGAATTGGTCGGTCGTCACCATACTAAATTACAAAAATAGTATGGCCAAGACGTCCGCAGTCATCCACGATCAGAGCGACTACGTTAAATCTTTAATAATCTATGGACAAATCGAAGATTAATTTGTCTAAAATATCGTGTATGTACTATGCCCCTCTTGCAGTATGCCAGATTCCTTTGTTATGACTTTCAATACAAAAATAATAGCTTATATGTCTTTTTAATGACTATTTATTTCATTCCAAATTGTATCGAAACATAATATAGTATCGTTTGACGACGTGTTTAGAAGAATGAATCGCCACATACATACATCATACATCGACGATGACTATGTACTTCTCGTTCTGGAGGGAGAACCCTAAATAAGCCCTGTTGTGGATTTAGAAGAACGTCGACAAGAATAATGCTTTGAGAGACTAGTAACTTCGTCCGAGATCAACGTTAATTTGTTGCCGTACCCATTCCCATTTACAATTGCCCCGAAACATATTCCCTTTTATAAAAGGGATTTTTGTATGAAATGAATCGATAACATCATACAACATATTGCTACTCTAGACTACTACTGTATCACATAACTGCGGCTTAACCCCCACCACGTAAACATCCATGTATGTAATCTTCGCCATTGTTCTCCATCGCGTGTATTGACATATTACGATTGGATTAGTCATCACGATCAACCCAATCGATACAATATATACTACTATCCCACAAGATATATATGGTATAACAGGTCTTTGTACGAGACACTTGTGGCGATACAATTCCATTGACAAAAGTTACCGGCGCTGAAAAGAACGAGGAATGACATAAGAAACATTTTGAAGAAGTCACTTTTCTTCTCTCATAAAAATAAAATTCGCTGAACATCAAATCCTTCTTTTGTTGTTCTATTAACAAACATAATCCTAAAATCAATTCTTAAAATTACTATATCAAGAAGATCCTTTTTCGTACTACGATGAAAGTTTATTCCTCCCACCATCCCGATGATGTTGATGTTGATGACGATTTCAACATCATTCTTGTTTCTACGCAAGGCGGCGTCGATGCTGCCCACTCGTGGGGATTAAGTTACAACAACAAGGAAAGTAGTGAAGTGGAAATTGATGCATCCGCATCCGCAGCAGGTGCCACGAAAATCAATTCGGATTCGATCCATGATATTACTCATTCTCAAAAACGATTTGTGTTATACAATTCGCGTCGTTTAACGGGAGAATGTCGTAAGTAATATATATATATATATACTATATATGTGTTGGTTTGGTTTAGTTGCCCTCCACTGTTTTCTTCGCTGCTCTTTGTTCTTCAGTTTGATTTCATTCTCTAACATCTTTTCTTCTTTACTTTACTTTTCAATACTACCACTACCACTTCATGTTTTACCATGATTCGATAATACTTAATATAATATGATGCTCTACGACCACAACCAACAGTTCCAATTTGTAAGGAAGAAGTTCCTGAAGTACAGGTAGCTCTTACTGCAGATCCTAGTGCAGGACCTACTGCAGGACCTACTAAGTCACCTTCAGATGCACCTACATATGCACCAACGAAGTCGCCTACTAAGTCGCCTTCAGATGCACCTACATATGCACCTACTAAGCCGCCTACTAAGTCACCAACAGCATCGCCTTCAACATCGCCTACCTATGGTCCTACCGATATGGCGATTATTTTTGAGCTATACGTATTCAACCCACTAGATTGCGGAACTTCGTGCGCAGTATGTGGTGCCTATGATCCAGATCCAACAGATATAACAGTAACCACTACATTGGAAAATGCGTGCTCTTATGCTACTACAACAGCCACCGCAACAGGAACCAGCACAGCCTGCGCAAAAGCGGTTGAATTCTGGCAGGTACTGCAACAGCGACTACAACAGCAACTGCTATTACTAAAGATGCATCGTCATATGCAACTGGTATTTTGGCAGGAACCGCAACAGCAACAGGAACTGATTCTGCAACAGCATGTGCAGTAGCTGATGATGTAGATGGCGCAGCAGCCGCAACAGCGACCACAACAGATACCGAAGAAGGTGTCTCATCGGCATCCTCGTATAATAAGAAGGCAGGAGGGGCCGCTGATGCAGCAGCGACAGCAACAGCAACCGACAGAGCGTCCGCAACTGCAATGTCGTCACATACGGGAGCCGCAACAGCAACCGCAACACATACTGTTGATTCAATAGCAGAAGCAACTACAGAAGCAGATGAAGTATCAGCCGCAACATCGACCGCAACAGGAACCAAATCAGCGACGGCAACATCAATTGCAAAGAATACAAACATCGGAAACGTAGCGGCAACAACTACAGTGACAGCAACGACCGATGCGACGGCAACTTCAAGAGCAACTGTTACGGCAAAGGATTTTGGTAAAGCAGACGCGACCGCAACAGCGACATCGACCACCGACATTGCAATCGCTGATGCTTACGCAGAAGTGTGGGCAAAACGAGGTGAAAATTTCTGTGCCACTGCAACAGCGACAGCAACTAAAACAGGAGTATCTGATACAGATACTGAAACAAAGTGTATTGAAGACGTTGATAACCCCCCATGTGCTCTCGCAGATGATGGTCAGGAAATCTGTATGGTGTCTGCGAGTGCATACATCAAACTAGAAGGTACTGGGAGTATCAAAGACCGACCTGTTCCAGTAGTGCCAATGTGGGGTCAATAAATTACAAACTTTATCACAAATGAACTATACATATCTTAATCACAGCTAATTAACTGTGACTAGTATCAGTAACAGAATCACAAATGAACTAACATACATATCCTAATCACAGCTAATTAACTGTGACTACAGTAACAGAATCACAAATGAACTAACATACATATCTTAATCACAGCTAATTAACTGTGACTACAGTAACAGAATCACAAATGAACTAACATATATATCTTAATCACAGCTAATTAACTGTGACTCTATAACTAATAAAAATATTAATATTAATTATGGCTATCTGTTGATCTAAATACATAGACATATTACTTAATCGACCTTTTCGTGTGTGGATTTTAGTTTGTACGGGAGAGTATACAACTAACTGCATTTCGTTACAGGCTTTGTGTGGTGGTTCGTTTGCATCTTATGCTAAAGCTGCTGCTGTCTGCTGCTATAGCAACATCTATAGATAGTACAACTAGACGCAGCAAGACATCATAGCATAGTTTTGTAATTATAAGTGCTGTTATCCTAACTTGTATGTATGTATGTATGTATGTATGTAAGTAAGTTATGTATGAATTATTATTTGTTATATATATATATTATGTATGTTTCATTATTCTTTCTTCTGTGCTATTTAATACTACTTTGTCATACCTTACCTTACCTTATCGTATCGTATCGTAGCGTGTATCGTATCGTGTCGTAAATGTATTATGTATATTATATTATGTATTGGATTATCTTTTTGTGGTATGTGTTTCGAATCCGAATCTGAAATCGAAACAATCATTCGTTTGTTTTTTGATTTGTTTTGCTTTTGAGATAAGGGGGATTGTCTTGAACTTGATATAGTACGTCATCTTTCTTGTTGTAGTCTTCCTACTCTCCACTCGCGACTCTTTAATTGAAATCTTGAATATAATTTTCAAGATCATCTATATCATTTTGTTGATCTTCAATTGTTTGTGATTGATTTTCATATAATTGATATAAATTTTCAAATTCAATTTCATTCTCATATTCTTCTTCTTCTTGAGTAGTACTACTTGCACCACCACCACCACCACGTAGGGTAGAGATAAGATTACGTTGATGGGCATGACGTACTTGTACTAGTTCACGACGACCTGTTGTACCTTTTAAAATATCAATTAAATTTTGTATATTGTCACCATTAATTTCAAGTTTTTGACTTTCTTTTTTACCTAATTGTAAAAAAATTGATTCAGCTCTAACGGAGAATTCACTTTTATTATTCACTTTGAGTGACTTTTTACTTAAATTGATAGCAACTGCAAAATCTTTCTTGGCCTGTGTATTAGTTCCAATTGCTATAGAATTAACACCAAGTGCTTTATTATTTTCACCACCAACAACTAATGAATACTGACCTTTAGCAGTATTTTTTTGTCCACCTAGTACAACACTAAATTTATTACCACATTTATTTTTTAATCCACCACCCACGAAAGAATTTATGGCATTGGAGTCAATCTTGTTTTGTTCCCCACCACCAATACTACTAAATGATGCAAATATTCCGTTCGCACCACCACCACCAATAAATGCCCCACCACCAATTTCATCTCTAGATACACCATTAGTAGAACCACCAGCAATTGTTGAAAAATCCTGAAGTGCTCCATTTGATGTACCCCCGCCAACTGTTGTATACACAGCAGAGATAGGAACAACACCAGTCCCAAGATTATTTCTACGTCCACCACCTACTGTATTACCAGATCCAACTGCAACATTAGATTGACCACCAGAAATAACATTACCGTCACCTTCTTCAACATTCTGATCGCCACCAGCAATAACAGAGTTTGTTTCTGTTTCTTCTAATGAACGATGATGCGGTTCTTCAACTGCAACACCCTTAGCTTCGAGCTGTTGTTTCTGTTGATCTTGACGTTCAAGTAGAGTATGAATCCGATTACGTAATGTTGCCATACCAACATCTTGTTGTTGAAGTACGTCCTTCTGTTCTTGAATCTTTGTACGGAGTGTATCAGCGTCCATCATCTTTTCTAGATCTTCTTCTTTATCACCGTCTTCACCTTCCAGATGTCTACGTTTTGAACCATTTAAAACATTTTTTAAATTGACAATTGATTCTTGATTAATAGTTGCCTTCTTTGATCCAATTTGGAATACATACGACACAGCTTCAGCAGTAAATGAACTGCAGTTTTTGTTTGTTTAGTTTTTGTTTATGTTAAGTTTATAAAGCGAAGGCAACACAAGAAAAAAACGAACGAAAAGACGAAGTTAGTTACAGTACGGTATATATCATACATCACGAAGAAAGGAAGGAAAGGGAAGGTAGCAATAGTAATAACTTCATAATCTTCCCATTCATTAGACAAAGAAGAAGACGAACATCACATCACATCACATCACATCACATCACATCACATAAAATAACAAAGCCCAAATTCGAACCACGAATAACTCATAAGAAACGTATATTATATTATATTATACTATATTATATTATATAACGTACCCTGCACCGTTTGATTTTAATTCTTTACCACTACCATTTAAATTAACAACAAATGAATTCTTATCTTTTGCAAATGAACCTTTACCTAATGCAATTGCTTGACTACCAGTTGCTTTATTAGCTTGTCCACCAGGTACGGTAGCAGCATTACCAGTTGCTACATTGTCAGTACCACCACCAATAAAACTAGTTTGACCACTACTTGAATTGTCTTCACCACCACCTAATGTTGCACCTCCTTTATCAATTTTATTTCCTGAACCACCAATTAATGTACAAAATTCTGGTTTTTTATCCTTCTTTTTTTTTTGACTTGAAATCTTATTTGTTAAACCACCACCTATAGATGAACCATCACCACCAAAAATTGTATTTTGTTGACCACCAACAATAGTTGATGATTTACTACCATCAATTATATTGCCTTGACCACCAACAATTGTTGATCCAATTGAATCAATATCAAAAAAATCATTAGTAATTGTATTGTTTTCACCACCACCAATAGAGGTAAAATCAGCTGAAGCTAAATTTGATACACCACCATTGATGGTACTGTAAGATCCAGTTGCAAAATTTTGATCTCCACCTGCATTGACACTAAATTCTTGTGCATTAACTTTACACGATAAAGATGCAGCAGTAGCAACGGCTAGTGCACATGACGAAGTAAATTTCATTTTCTTATGCTTTCTCTTTTGTTTTATTTACAACGAACGAATGATAGGTGTGTGTGTGTGTGTGTGTGTGTGTGTGTGGAACTTTCAATAAGATATATATATATAGATAAGTAGTGAAACAAAGGCTGCTACAATACCAATACAATAGACGTAGTTCAGTAGGAGACGAAATGTGAAAAAAGAGAGGACCACAAACTTGCTTACTTACTTTACGTAACAGTTAGTAAACTTAAACACGAGATCTAAACTAAAAGTCACCGCACTGAACGTGCGTAATGCCAATGCCATACACTACTAGTATCTTCAAATACTGTACTCAAAGATGGTCCCTCAATGCGCCAATACGAAGTCAATACGTTAGTGTACACCAGTACTGATTCGAACTGTAAAAATGAAACGGAAGCAGTGAACCTGCATTCGTTTTGAAACGCAGAAAACAACCAGGCCCTAATAAATCGCTTTTTCATTTTTTTTTTCTTCTTTTTCTTTTTCGCTATCGCAAATCATAGGCTATTATACAAAAATATATGCTATAAATTTCAATTTTGTTTCTGATTAAGTATGCACTCGTGATTAACATTTATCAGAGTAATAACAGCCTCCTTTTTAAGAATTTTAATGTAATAATTCTTATTAGATCCATTAATTAAATATCTTTTAACACTTAACCTCTAATAATATGCACTTGCGCGTTTTAGAAAAGCGGATGCGCGAGAGCGATGCAAATAATAATAATAATATTATATATTATGATTAGCTCCTCGATTCTTCGATTCTTCAGATGATTGATTCGATGCAAAATTCGGTTCATAATTGATTTTGATCATTTATTACCTGAATGAATCCAGTGAGCCCTAAATAGAATATGATACATTAATTACAAGAATGAAGGTTCATCCAGTGAGCCCTAGTTAGAAATGAAATACTATACTATACTATTATAATAGCTTTAATTGAATCTACCACCTCATTGACATGATTATCAGTCCATCGAACATATTTATTGGAACCCTTCCAATAATGTTTTGTGGATTGATATTGTATATTACATAAACTAGCAAGATTATGATAATGTCGATTCATTGGTGGACGATTGCCAGCAAATATTTCTACTAATCCAGGCCTAATAATAGTACTACCACCAGGTACTAAAGCAGAATTATTGTTGTGCTTATTATTATTTTGCTGCTTCTGTTGTTTCTGTTGTCTTCTAAGTAAAAAAGTTGACCAAATCAAACCTGCTCCATGTATACCAACAAGTATATGAGATTTATTCGCTAAACGGATTGATTCATATAATGATAGAGTACCAAAATCAACCACCGTTATATTATAATAATAACTTCTATTATTACCGTAATTTGCAGTAGCAGTAGCAGTAGCAGTAGCAGTAGCAGTAGCAGCATCACTAGTACTACTATTAGTACTACTTAGTACTAGTATTATTATCAACAATATAATTATTAAGTCTGTGTTCAATTTTTTTAATTAATAGTGTTTCATTCCTAATCATACGATCCGGTGTATATAGTTGTCCATTATTCTGACAACAATATGGTCCTCTTGAGGACCAAAGGATTTGGATAATAGTGTTATCCTTATCCTTACTATTATTCATTTCATTTTCAGTTTCAGTTTCATATTCATCTTTATTCTGTTGTTGTTGTTCTTCTTCGTCTTCTTCTATTACTTCTTCTTCTTCTACTTTTACATTCACTACATTTCCTATTTTAATTTTGATCCATTCAATTATACCTTGAAATAAAATACTAGTACAATGATGATCCACAGCACGACCACCTTTCAGTTTACTACTTTCATAGTGGCTGTCATTATTCTTGATCTTAATCTTTGTATTTAAAATAGATAATCCTGATCGAGTTATATGTGATGCATCTATGATATCAATACGACCACTACTTCTATTGCCATAATGCTGTTGTTGTTGTTGTTGTTGTAGCAGCAGCAATAATAATAATTCGTCGTTCTCAATTTGAGGATTATTATAAGAACTTGTTGCAGTTGTATTTGTCTTTTCATTCTCATTCTGAAACTCATTATTTGTAGATTGATATTGATAAATTGGTGCATATTGATTTGAAAATAGTTTCCACATTTCATGATCCTCTACGTTTTTATTATTACTACTACTGCTGGTAGTAATGATCAACAATTGTGGATTACGTATATCCAACATAATCATCATCATTGCCAAATTTAGATAGGCATGAAATCGTTCATAAGAATTATGGATATCAAATAATGGACCAATTCTTATTATAGTTGGTGGTGGTGGTGGTAGTGGTGGTGGTGGTTTGGTAACATTATTTATTTCGTTTCCTGTGGATGTTGCTATGGTTGTTGTTGTTGTTGCTGTTTCGGGACGATGATGATGATGACGACGACTGGTACTATTGTTACTGGCACTGGCACTGGCACTGGTACTGGCACTAGAAGTGATAGAACTGCAGTTATACAATAAGAATGGGCTACCAGTTATTATTGACGTCATCATTATCGTCGTCGATGATGATAGTGATGATGCATTAATATTAGAATAGGAATAGGAATATCGTCGTATGGTTGGTTGACCTTCCCATCTTTGTAAAATGTATTCCTTTACATTTACTAAAAGCATACTAGTAGCATTTTCGACCTCAGAAGAATCTATCAACGTCGTCGTTGATGTACTATCATTATTATCATTATTATTACTGTAATTAAAGTTGCATAGTAATTCTTGATGAGAATTTTTCCATTCCTCTAGTATAGAAAGTGATGTATAATCATGATCACAATAATAAGATGACGATGAGAATGAAGATGAAGATAAAGATGGATGAGCTTTGTTATTACTATTTTCTTCTTGACGATAATACTTCCTATTAAATTCTTTTAGGAATGGTGCTATAAATAATGCTGCTCCCATTTCTATACTACTATTCCTATCATTATCATTATCAACGTTTTCATTGATATTGTTGTTGCCGTTATTAGTGGTGCGGCTACTGCTGCTGCTGCTATTAAACTGATGGTGGTAATAATGAAGTTGTTCATGTTGTTCTTGTTGTTGTTGTCGTAGTATTGGAATAAGAAGAAATAAGGCACTAATCATAGCAACAACAATTGTCAAATGAAACCAACATCGTAAAATGTTGTTCATGATGTAATGAATGAATGAATCCTTCAGAAGTGGTTTCTTCTTCTTCTTGTTTTTGTTTTTGTTTTCTATTCTAGAATTTAAAGGATCAGTTCAGTTAATACTATACGTGGATGATATATGTTATGTTTATTGATGTTTGATATGTTATGTTATTTGATGTCTTTTTGTCTTTTCGTCGTCGTCGTCGTCGTCAAAAAGTCAAAACGTCGCTGACACCACTACCACCACTATCTTTCAGCAAAGTCAGCTACAGTTGCTGTGCCCACATACATATCCCACCCCGCTCTATCTATCGATTCGAACCAAAGTCAATGTGTATTATTAATTTGTTGTTTGACAATTTTATACAATAAATGCGAAATGTATCGTACTAGTACTACTTGACTTGTACACTCTATGTACCTTAATATGATAATACTAACGGTATGGGAAAAAAATAAATAGATCTTTTTTGAGGGCAAAAGAAAGGCGAAATTCATTGATTTGTATATAATGTCATCCATTTTCGTTCTTGAAATATAAAATATGAACGCGTAACTTACTTAGACAGGTCTGAATGTGCGCGAAGAATAAATATATTAAAAAAATGAATTAATGAATCCAAGCAAAATTGAATTTAATAAAATTTTGGAGGAAAGCAGATGTTGTGTACTACGAAAACTTGATATGAGTACGGCGGTATGCAGTGGAAATTGTTTTTTAAGTACAGGAGACCTTACTTACCGTGGTGAGCTACTATACTAGTTTTTTCCAATATATGTATGTGTGGCAATTGTTAAGTACGGTACAATATGATTTTACTTTACAGTATTTTTGTCTTTTATTCTGATGACAAATAAGATGTTGACTTGACTTGACTGCTCCATCGCTACTACTCGTGTGTGTGTATGGTTTTGTTTACTACAGTAGTAGAACGCAAAACAATGTTCTCACAACACTTTCCTCTCTCATTCACCTTGCTATATCACACGCACTATATGCTACTACTACTAGTCCTAATACTGCTACTATTAATACTATACGTGTGCTTAGTTTTCACAAATGACAGGCATTAATGCAATATGAATTTAATACGTGCAATCATAATGTGTTGTACGTTGATATTAGGAGGATTGACTTCTATTTTATTGGTTGATAAATCGGGACGTAAACCATTATTGTGACACAAATTAAGTGTTGCTATCGTATTAGTAGCAACCAATGTTGATCCATCCATTCGCGTTGCTGCTAATATTTGGAAGGTACTGCGGTTTCACTCCTCGTGCCAAATGCTGTTCGTAGTAGCAGTAAAATCGTGATGCGGTTGCCGTTCCTGTTGTGTGGTCCACTACTTGTCGTACCATATTTTATTTTATTTGTTTCCTTCGCGTTTCGTTCGTTCAGTACGTACGTAAAATAATGTCCGGAGTTCGAGATAAATCTGCATTTTAACTCGTTACAGTCGATATCTTATTTTACAACTACTCCAGTACCTCCTGCATGACAATTGGGGAAACCCGTCCCGCTACCTATTGGCTCGTGTTCCGATCTAGTCCGTTCAAATGCATCGAAAAGAGATTTTATCCCTCGTGCTCGCTGATAACAATGTTTGACCTTCCTGGTTGTTGATCGTAACTTTCTCCTCTTCGTCATTCGCCTTCTAATATTCGCCTTTTGCAACGAATTTTCGTTGAATAAAGAAGAAAACTGCGCGATAGTCGTGCCGTTATTGTATTGCTCTATCTCCCTTCGTCGCTCTCCCTCTCTGTAACGATTGTTTATTATTCGTGTGTCCGTATAGCCGCCTTCCCCGGCGTCCACACCTGAAGAGTCTATGACTGTACATTTAAGGTGGTCCATTCATTATTGTAATATGCACTACCATCCCCCTAAGATAGTTGGAAACGCTAGGTTCATCACGGTGAGTTATACCCTACCAGTTGTTTGTATTAGGCACGTACAGTTGCATACACTGCAAGCTAGCTAGCTTTGAGGATTCAATTCATCCGATTTGATCGATTCGATGAATTCGAGTAATGGACACTGTTCCTAATCGAGTCCTATTCCAAGTTGCATTACAGGCTCCATTCCAAGTTCCATTATGAGTTCTAGTCCAAGCTTAAAACCAAGTTATGCTCCTAGTCTCGAACCTTGCATTGATTCGAGTGGTGCGTCGAGTTCTTTCCCTATTTGGAACCCAGTCCCATTCCGAGTTCTATCCCGAGATATCCAAGAACAAGTTCCGTTACAAGTTCAGAACCTAGTCCAAGCTTAAAACCAAGTTATGCTCCTAGTCTCGAACCTTGCTTTGATTCGAGTGGTGCGTCGACTTCTGTCCCTATTTGGAACCCAGTCCCATTCCGAGTTCTATCCCGAGATATCCAAGAACAAGTTCCATTACAATTTCGAAACCTAGTTCATTGTTCAGTTCTGTACCCAGTTTTTAGTTCTATTCCAAGTACAGTAGTAAGGCACGTCTTTCGCAGTGCAGTACCTAGCTCTGTTCCTAGTCTTGATCCGAGTGGTGCACCAAGTTTGGAATCGAGTTCATTGCCCAGTACTGAGCTAACTTTTGTACCAAGGTCCAGTCCAAGTCTCAAGCCTAGTGTTACACCGAGTGATGTACCTAGCTCTGTTCCTAGTACAGATCCAAGCTCTGTTCCTAGTCTTGATCCGAGTCGTGCACCAAAATTGGAATCGAGTTCATTGCCCAGTGCTGAGCCAAGTGATGTACCTAGCTCTATTCCAAGTGGGAAGAAAAGTCATTCGCTGAGTGATGTACCTAGCTCTGTTCCACGTGAGTTGTTCTGATGACATAAGAGAGGAAGAGGGCAAAAGGTAGGGAGAAAATGCAGGTGAGGGGGGAGGGGGGATCTGGAATTAAAGACAGAGGAAATATGAGTGGGAAATAGAATTTGTTACTTTCACCTACAGTATCAAAGAAATAAATTTCCACCTAAATAAGACTAAACTATCACGTCTCAAAAGCTCCAACTTAGTCCCCCCTCCGAAGGATAATAGTTCTATTTCCTCCGAAAGGCACTTCACCCAAAACTTCAACTTAAGCACAACACCCTAACAATCAATTATGTTATCGTGGGAATGATGATGGTCGTACAATATCAAATATGAGCCGCAACAAAATTATGAAGGCGCAAACAATGTATGGATGAATAATCTAAGAAGTAGATGTCCACGATCATTCAATAATGTTACCAATAATAATGTACTCGATGATGCGATTTCAATATACTCAAATAGATCGAAGACATGGCATCCAAAAAAAAAAACCGACGACAATAATAATATAAAGAAGAAGGAGTAAAATACGAAAAGCTCTGATGATGGTACAGCTACTTATTACTACTAGGATTAGATGATACGGCTACTTATTACTACCTATTGGCTCGCGGTCGCTCGCGCGTCGTCATCGATCAAGACAACCATGCACGTCTAGAAGACTGATTTAGTGGTACATACAGTATGTGTGACTATTCATTCGTGCCATGTCTCTACGGTACTTGTACATCAAATAAAAATACCGATGAACGACAAAAGCATTCTCCTTTTTGTTATTTCAATACCACTACTAGAATACTAGATTCCACATCACGTCACGGTGGAGAAAAAAACACAAAAAAACACAAAGGAAAATCTTTCACCTGTCTTTTCACGACACAAAACAAAAAACAAATCCCGAAAACAAAAAACGACAAGAGAGAGTAAAATGTATTAACAATCTTAATTATATGTATTATTTATGTATCCATTCATCACTGCTTCTTTTCTTTCTTTCGTTCTTGATTGTTTTTGATTTTATATATATATATGTATGTATGTAATGGTATTATTGTAGTCCTAATGGTAAGTGATGATGATGACGTTAACTTCGTCCGGGTAAAAAATTTATCCTGAAAATGGAGCGTAAATAATCAACCCGTTTTCATCTTCTTCCCAACATACACGGTTATAGTCAATATTCCTAAAAAGACATATGCCGCCATCCTTTCTATTGGAGCCATTTTTCCCGTATCTTTTTAAATAAATTTTCGCTTCTTCTCCAGTCATGCCAACTAATTCAGGGAACGATTGTTTTCTGTTCGTCCTATCAGGGAACGGTTTTGGGCGGTTAATCAACGGTGGTTCTGGGCGGTAGTCGTCGTCGTCGTCGCCGTTTATCAACGGTTTTCCGGTCACGCGGGGTGGGCGGTTCGTTGGGCTCTTCGTAGGGCGGTTCGTTGGGCTTCTCGTTCTACGTTTTCTACGTCTTCTTCTTCTCTTTCTTAACCCTCGTCGGAGAGATTCTTGAGAAGGAATACCACTCTTGTTAGGAATAGCACTGACGTAATCAACTTCGTCATCGTGACAATTGCTAAGATCAATCTTACAATCAGTCATAGAAGAAAATTCAGCGTTGGCACTACCCTTAGCACAGAACAATTTCTCCCATGAGAGATGTTCTTTTGAGGATGATAATGCAATACCAAAGTCAATAGCAGAAAGTGATGCGGTAGCATCGTCATCATACGTCTTACACAAGTTGCATTCCCAGCCACCGGTGCTTCGGGAACGTCTACGACGACGACGTTCAAGGTTGGTACCTCCACGAAGAAGTACAGCGGCACTGGGTTCAGTTTCAAACTATAAATTGAAAGAAAACAGAAGAAAAGACATTTTAATTTAATTTTAATTTTAATTTTAATTTTTAATGTAATTTAATGTAATTTAATTTTAATTTAATGAGTGTGAGTGAATAAGCTTAGTTAATGAAAGAAAGAATTGAGGTCAAAGCATATATAACAACAACAACAATTGGGAACAACATGACAAAGTAAATACTATTACTTACTTCTTCGACGTCATCACTGTCCATAGTAATACCATCAACACCTGCATAGGCCTCGTTAAAGGCATCAACCAAAGCAGATCCAAGGTATTTTTGTGCAGCAGGAGAGGGCATGCTATCAACATCAGAGTTGAAGGATGCATCGGAGTGGCAAACATACTCAGCAGCCGATGGAGCAATGAGTGTAGTAAGGAGAAGGGCGATAGTGGAGAATTTCATGATTGAATTTGATAGAAGGTTTAATAGTTTGAATGTGACTTTGAGTCTGTATCAAATTATGAGATAATGAAGATGTGAAAAACAATGAATTGATATGATTTTTTATATTTCATCACATTTTCAAATGTTTTTTCATCATCCAACATCGTAGACAAAGTACCAGATCCTACGTGAGATCATGAAGTCATCGAAAGATGACTCCTGATTCGTTAATAAAAAGGATGACTAGTAAGTTAATTGGCGACTAAAACAAAAAAGTTGAACTTGGAGTCATCTTTCAATTCCCATCGCGTGAAAAATCGTGTTTCGAACAGTAGCGACTCTTCGCCGCTTCTTTTAGCTACTCTAAATCAATGTTGACTCCCACCATCGTCATTAAAGAAGAAACCACCACGAATGAATGAATGAATCCATCGCGTATTCCACTCTTGTCTTGTCGGACAGTACGATTTTCAATGTTTTTTTTATTCACATCGCTGACACGACTAGTTTCAATCGCGTATTCCACTCTTGTCTTGTCGGACAGTACGATTTTCATTGTTTTTGTTTCACTGCCGTTTCAACGAAGAAGGGAAGAACATCGGACATCCATCCGTTTACGGAAATTTAGTTACTGTAGATGTTGTACTTAATTAGAATTTAGCGTGCGTAATGCACGTTTTTGAGGGGGGTGGGAGTGAAATGAAGCGTATGGCTCACTCGACTCACTCGACTAATCTTTGCCCTACTAGTTTATAAGCAGTGCACCTAATAGGTTTGGTCGCTGGGGAGGTGGTTAACATTTGCCTCAACAAGTGAACCAATACAAACCCCAATCAACCATTAGGATAGTGGGGTCGATCCACAGTAAATTAGGGTTCCATGAATCTTCTGTCTTTTCTGTTCTGTTTTTAGCTGATACAAAATTGTTTTTGGTGATGTGTTAGCGCTGCAGGTGGTTTCCCATGAAGTGGGAAACTTGCCAAACTAGAGGTGGAAAAGCTCCAGAGAATGAGGAGTCTAAATATAACACAGTTAGTAATAGAACTCAGATCTCCATCTACATTGTAGTCAAGTGTGGATGTCTTAATACTATGGTGTGGCTGGTAAGGATTGTAAGAAAGTTGTGGTGGATAACCTGTGTGTGGGCAAATAATTTGAATGGACTGTTGTTTCCAGGTACATTGCAGCATAGTAAGTAAACCTTCTAAATTAACTGCAGAGTTTGATACATGTATTGTTGGTAGTGTTCCTTCCGTCACTTGATGAAACACAATATACTGATTTTAAAAACCATTGCATACTTCATTGGTGGTTTCTGTTACATAAAATGATTTCAAGAGATCCAGACAGAATTATTACTGTAGGCTGATGATATTTTATATGTGCAGTCCTCCACTTATAATATTAATACTCTTCTCTGTTCTCTCTCTCTCCTTCCCTGCTACAATATCTCCCAGCAAAAAAATAGTACTGTTAAAGCAAAGAAATCCCACATAAATTACACTACCATGATGGAGACCATTCTACTCCCTCTCTCTCTCCTTCCCTCCCTCTCTATTCATCTAATTTCTCTCTCTCTCTCTCTCTCTCTCTCTCTCTATTCATTTTTCTTGCTCCCTAATACTACACATCACCGTTGGTATAACTGATAAACTAACAATACAGTAGTATCATTTGTGTCTCATTTTTGTATCACATATGCTCCTCCTATTGCCAACATCATTCTCACACAGAAGCAATCTATTACCAATCTATTGATTTGTTGTTTTGTTAATCTTATTCTGTACAAGAATAATACAAGTATTTGTCTCAGACATCCTAAACACTTACTTGTAGTAGCAAAGAAGGGTATGATATTATTTATGTGTATTTTTAGTATCAATAATAGGCACGTTCCAACTTGGTCTGTACACCTTTTCTATGAGTGCAACTGGTTATAATTAACAATCCCAAAAATTAGCATAGAGGGGGCCCCCAAATTAAAAAATACAATTATCGGTTAAAAAATCGTAACCCCCCCCCCTCAAAACTTTACTAGTATTTACTAGTGTAGTATATAATAACAACTTTAGCATCAAGTATATACACCTAAAAGGTCATTTTTTTGGAAAATTTAACTATGAAGTTTACAATTGACCTATTGGATGGAGAAATGTTGTATTCCTTAGTCTTGTAAGCCTACTGGTATCTCACAATGTAGGCTCACACATAGCACACATTTTAGGGATTAAAAATGTATGTGTACACACAACAAAATATCTCATTTGAAAGAGTTACAGGGGACAACACCTTCTAAGTTGGGTGCTCTAACATCTACATGGTATACTAGAGCATTGTGTTTGCCTCCTACAATATTTTTGTTCATGTGGTTGCAGAAAAAAATTCCTTTTGCTGCTGTGGTAGGCACACAAATAACTAGATTTTTGATCAAAATGCACCAAGAAAACTCTTATTCAAAATGGTTTCAAAGGAGAACTCTCTTTTGGTTGGGTGCAGTAGCCTCCACATAGTGTACAAGAACCTTGTGTTACCCTCCTACCACTTTTTTGTTCCTGCGGTTGAAGAGTAAACTTAATTTCGGTGTAGTGGGAGGTATGCACGCAAATAGTCATATTTTTGAGCAAAATGCACCAAGAAATCTCTTATTCAAAATAGTTCCAAAGGAGAACTCTCTTTTGGTTGGGTACAGTAGCCTCCACATAGTGTACGAGAACCTTGTGTTTGCCTCCTACCACTTTTTTGTTCCTGTGGTTGAAGAGTAAACTTGATTTTGCTGTTGTGGTAGGCACAAAAACAACTAGGTGAACAGGAGATCCAGGTGTAGGTTGGTATGAAACACTAGACAGATTGAATGTGTTTCCCTCTTACCATCCCTGGTGGTTCATCGTCACTTGACTGAAGTAATTCTGATTGGCATCATTTTTATCTCACAAATTGTTCAATGGAGTTTGGTTATTGGAATATTAAACAACTTTGAATAATAAGATGAATAACTTCTCTTAAGTTAGGTTAATAATAAGATGAATAACTTCTTCTCCTTAGGTTCCAGAACCAGCAAGGTGCACCAAAATACCACCCAGTCATCCATCTCATACCCATAGGGGATGAACCAAGGGTCATGATCCCTCATATATAGCTTATTCTTGCCTCCAGAACACAAACATTGCATTTTGGCCAACACATCATATTTCCATGCCCAAAAGTACCATTCAGAAATAGGCTGCCACAACATCAAAAAAAGGAATTGGACCATGGTTTTCATACCCAGAGACCTTCCATATATGCATATGGTCAAAAGACACCAACAATGCTTGGAACATTTGCCATATTGGTGGTGTAGTGGGATGGGGAACAATAGAATAGACATAAAATGGCCCAAAATGCAAAAATATCTGAGATGCTATCGCACCCATACCAGGTATGCTGAGTCCCAAATAAAATAGCTAGGCATCAACCTAATTCATTAAGATTTTGGATTATACCATTGCTTTAAGTTCCCATGCATATATTTGGGGTGTCACAGGTCAAAATCCACCGCTATTAAAACACACAATTTCTCTAAGTGCCAAGTGCGCGTGTAATCAAGGCTGTGATGCACCATCAATACAGACCTAATAACCTTGAAAAATTATATATAGCTCAACATTATACCTATGGGTACAAGGGCCAACTATTGCTCAGGGCTCTAGGGAGGTTAGGAAGGTGTCAGGGTGTACTAAGCCACAAAAAGGGTCATTTAGGCCCCAAAACTGGTTTCCCCCCTTTAGCACCCACATCAGCATGGTCCTGCCCACAGCTCGCCCATTTTATATTCCCTTTGGTGTATATGGTCAACCCCATGTGCTTACTTTGGGACAATTCATATATTTGAGTGTGTACTAGGTCACATACCCCCCCCCCCCCCCAAATTGGCCATTTTCCCATGTATCCTAGGCTACATCACACCCTTTACCACCTTCCAGTGTGAAGAAAACATACCCAAAGTCCGGTCCAGGTAGATCATACTATCTGATTGGGACTTTATACATGCTAGGATGGGCTAGAATGCCAGAAAGTGGAGTGGTACAGGTAGCAAGTACCACAGGACATGACTTACTTTTTCGAATAAAAACTAAATAAGTACAAGTCTGTCCTTTGAATAGAAATTAAAGTGTTACCAACTAAGTACTTTTTTTTGCATAAAAGTCTAGCACTTTTTAATTAACTAAAAAGCCTGAATAAGTTAAAGTGTGTCCAATAACGTGTAAATCTTAGGACTGAAGACCCAGTTAGATCATGTATGTTTGTGTGTAACACAATATAAAATTTCAGTTATGTAAAATGACTGTTGGAATTTTACTACAACTTTCCTGCTTAATCTACCTCATGTGCTGCCACATCATGACTGCGCTAAAATTGGTAGGTGTGGCAGTTTTATGTGCAGTCTGAAACATTATTTGTTGTGTCAAGCTGTAGTAATGCCCTGGAGCATGGATGCTAATGATGTACCTTAGAGATGAGTTCAACTAGCAAACAATTTAGGATTGAAGGCCCAGTTGTCTAACAGTCAATCAATCAAAAGTAAAAGATGAGGCATGTTACTGACAGAATGTGTTATCATGTTCATCACAGCTACGAGCAGGCAGGGACTGATACCAACAATGCTGGAAAGATCAGTAATGTCTCTCCATTCTGTACAGCAACCCTCCTCATTAGTTTTGTTTATATCCTCTGTAATAATAGTAAATAGATAGACAATGGGGTGCCTACTGCACCACCCATCATCCTCAAAATTGTAATAAGGAGGTGTCCAAAGGAAATACAAAAATCGCACCTCGTCAATGTGATATCTACTAGCTACAAAGCGTGCCTTCTTTTTCCTTGGGGTTGCCCTAGCTAGAAGAGTTGGTATCCTCTACAAAATGAGTTTGGAAGTGATAATAGGTGTAAATAAATATAATCAAATAAGATGAATGAACCGAATCAATCAAATCAATTAACAAAAAAAATCATACCATTTTTCATTTTTCCTATCATTATTTCGTATTTACATTTAATTTTCTATAGCTATTTCCCCTCTTTTTGTTGTTAATGCTGGTATTCCTAATGATGAAAATAGATCTGTGTACCAAAGTGGTATGGGTATGCTCATCTCCCTATCTGCTGCTCAGACAATCGGTCGTCAAAACAATATCACGTAATTCGGACTTTGGTTGTGAAGTTGAACCACTAATTAGTTTTCTTCATACTTCCCCTTGAAATGAATGGATCAAATCGGAAGGAAGTCCATTGCAAGTAAGCCTCTGACTTGACTCAGAACTCGGACGTATCTGCTGGTGGAGCGTTGAGGTGTTGATATTTCATGGTCGGTGTCGCTTAGCTAGATTTGCCATACTAGCTCATGGTATGGTATGGTATGTGTGTTGCCGATCCTTCGTTCGTGTCGCCTGCTTATCTTGCTCACCCCCTCCCACTCACTCACTCGAAAAAAGACTAGAGTATGTAATATTAATAAAAATCAGAAGAAAGAGAAAAAGAAAACAATTATTTAGCAGGTATGTATGTACGTACGCACGCACCCAAACAACATCGTTTTCTTCTTCTGTTCACTCTCTTATTACAAGTTCCTGCTCTTTAATTTTTTATAGAAGACTTATTGGTAATTAATTTAAGGGAACGTACGGAATACTTTTGACTCGGCTCGACTTCGACGGACTTAATTCAATTATTTGATGCATGTATTCATTCTTATCATTCAAATCCGAAAACTAACTTTATAAAAAAAACTGAACACCCGAAAATATCATCTTCATTCGAAAAAGAAGGAACATAGAAAAATGGTTGATTGTTACGTTGTAATTATTGTCTCCCTCCATTTCTCTGTATCGATCGAGGTCGTCACTCACTCACTCATGATCGCCGGTCGTACTGTATCTTACCCCAATCATCGACTTAGTCGTCGTCGCCGTCGTCTGATTCTTAGTTCAATTTGTAGCAGAACTTCAGAAGCCTCCTCCTCCTCTCTCAAAAGGCGTCGTCGATAGATTATCGGTCTTCATATAGATAAAAAGCAATACCGTAGTCATCCGATTTATTATTATCATTATTCTCGTTCGACAACATACACCTCGATCTATCTTTTCATATTCCCCATTCTAATCACTTCTTCAGGTTATCCACCGAAATCGGAAGAGGTCGAACCGATTTTTTTTGTTCGAATTTCCATGCCCAATTACGATTGATCATGATCATCATTTCATTAGAGCTCAGTAATCAGAGCTCAGAGAGAGCGCGACTTGAATATCAATCGAATTAAGGTATGGATACTGCTGACATTCCATGCCATGATGGTACTCGTACTCGTACTAGTATGTGACGTTTGTTGACGTCTTCTTCATCATGATCCAAAAAACCAGGTCATCATCATCGTTTAACAATAGGCCCTCAGGCTTCGTATCTTGTATTATATTTATTTGTAGTCGTGTTTGCTGTCGTTCGTCGTTTGTGTGATTGTTGCGGTAAGATCTTGTCGACTCCAGTCAGAAAAGCATTCTTCTTCGGCAAAGAAAAGACACAAAGACAAATCCAGATGGGATTTTTGCAGTTTTTGATTTTGGAGAAAGAGAGAAGAAATAAAATCTTCCGGAATGCATGAAGATCCTATCCAACCATTGAAATCGTTTCACGTGTAAGGAAGATTTTCTTCAAGTTGATCGTGAATTAAATTGAATTTGAATCTTGGAAAATTGTGAATATAGAATGCTTCTTCTTTCATTGTTCGACAATGTTAAGTGTCATGTGGATGCATCTGTAGTCATATATTTTAAAGTTTTTGATTGGTTGTTAAGAATGTCTTTCATGACTATTTTGGTCGCGTTAAAGAAAAGATTTGCTCTTCAAGGCAATTTGCTCTGACTCAGCATCGTCTGACCTTCGATATTGAACGTAAATACAGGATTTTGGATTTCCTTTCTTCTCTTTCCGCGCATGTTGCACATGTGCAGTCAGCGAATCAAAATCCTTGAAAAAGAAATCCAAACAAAAAGACAGCAAGCGCTCTCCACAAAAGAGCTTTACAGTAATCTTCCAACAGACATCAAAATCTCACAGTACAACGAGTCGAGTGTTTATCTCATAACACTCCTCACCCTTTACATTAAACCAAGGAAGTATACATTAATAATCCACCATGGTGCATTTCAAAGCAGCAGCCGTAGCTCTATTTATCTTGGGTGCCTCGATTGATACATCAGCGTAAGTTAAACTGATTGAAAATGATCGACGATGGGTGCAATGGATGGCTCCGTGAAATAATTCACAACACACCCATACGTGCAATTTTACGCGCAAATCTCAAGTTGAACTTTCAGTACCAGAGATTCCACGTAGATTTCTACGACGTTTGTCGTGAACTTTTATTTTTGTGATTTTTTTAATGAATTTATCGGAATGCCATACCGACAACAACACATCATGATCTAACTTCTAATCGTTTCTCTTCTTTCCTTTCTTCTCCTCTCCTTTACCATCTACCATACAATCTCTTTAACTATAATTCGACTAACCTGCTATACAGATGGCAACCAGCAAAGAGTCCAAGCCTTTTTGGCTCTCGCTCGGCATCCTTGTCGTCGTCGTCGGCATCCACCTCCACTGCATTGAAGGTGATGACGGATCCCACTAAACCAACTAATGCTGTCTCTAGTGGAGGAGGTGGTATGTTTACCGCATCGAACTCTGAATCACGTCGTGTCGTTCCAGAGAATGTGGATGGACGTCCAACCATGAAGGTTGTGTATGTTGTCTTAGAATCACAATATCAATCCTCGATGACAGCTGCCGTCAAACGTATTAATGCTGCTAATCCGAATATGGCAGTGGAATGTGTTGGTTATCTACTTGAAGAACTACGTAATGATGACGCGTACGAACAATTTAAGTTGGATGTTAATGATGCCAATATCTTTATCGGTTCCTTAATTTTTGTACAAGAACTTGCCGAAAAAGTGGTGGAAGTCGTGGCACCGGCACGTGAAAAGAATTTAGATGCCTGCTTAATCTTCCCATCGATGCCGGAGGTGATGAGATTAAATAAAGTTGGTTCGTTTACCATGAAGAATTTAGGTCAATCGAAATCAGTGGTTGCTGATTTCATGAAAAAGAAGAAGCAAGAAGATGGTTCCTCCTTCGAGGAAGGTATGTTGAAATTATTACGTACACTACCTAAGGTATTGAAATTCTTACCATCCGATAAGGCAGCCGATGCACGTACATTTATGATGTCGTTCCAGTACTGGTTAGGTGGATCACCAGAAAATTTACAATCATTACTTCAAATGGTCGGTCAAGATTATGTTGCCGACATTACCGAAAACATGAAAGGGAAAGAAAAGATGGAAACACCGGAACCACTTTTGTTACCCGACATGGCAATTTGGCATCCAGTGGCGCCGGATGTTGTCTTCGAAACCTACAGTGGATATATGAAATGGTATGATACCGAATTCTGTCCTGATGCAGGTATTGATGTGAAGACTGCACCAACTATTGGTCTTCTACTTCAAAAGTCTCACATCAATACAAAGGACGATACACATTACGTGTCTTTAATCGCTGAACTTGAATCACGTGGATCACGTGTCGTTCCTGTTTACTCTGGTGGATTAGATTATTCTGGTCCTGTTGAAGATTACTTCAAGGATGCGAATGGTAAAACAATTGTGGATACTGTTGTTAATTTAACAGGATTCGCATTGATCGGTGGACCTGCATCACAAGATCACAAGAAGGCTGCTAAAGTCCTAAAGGATTTGAATGTCCCATATCTTTGTGCCGTCCCGCTTGTATTCCAATCCTTTGAGGAATGGCAATCATCTGAATTGGGTCTCCATCCAATCCAAGTTGCATTACAAGTTTCACTTCCAGAAATTGATGGTGCTATTGAACCAATCATTTTCGCTGGTCGTGAAGGTGCCACAGGACGGTCCGTTCCTCTAGCGGATCGTGTTAACCTATTGGCCGACCGATCCTTAAAGTGGGCCAACCTCAGGAATAAAGAAAAGAAGGATAAGAAGATTGCGATTACTATCTTTTCCTTCCCACCTGACAAGGGTAATGTCGGTACCGCTGCATACCTTGATGTATTCAATTCGATCCAGGCCGTCCTTGGACAACTCAAGAGTGAAGGGTATGACATCGGTGATGCTCCTAACACGAAGGAAGAAATTATGGAAGCAATTTTGAATGATCCAGAAGCCAAGATTAATTCACCTGAATTAAATATTGAATACAAGATGAGTACAGAAGAATATTACAATTTAACTCCGTACGCAAAGGATCTTGAAGAGAATTGGGGCCCTGCACCTGGTAATCTCAATAGTGATGGTCAAAATTTAGTCGTCTACGGAAAGAAATTTGGTAACGTCTTCATTGGTGTTCAACCATCCTTCGGATATGAAGGTGATCCTATGAGATTACTATTTGCCAAGTCCGCCAGTCCTCATCACGGATTCGCTGCATACTACACATACCTCGAAAAGATCTTCCAAGCTGATGCCGTACTACATTTCGGTACACATGGTTCATTAGAATTTATGCCTGGTAAACAAGTTGGTATGTCCGGTCAATGTTATCCTGATCGTTTGATCAACTCCCTTCCATCTGCATACTTATATGCCGCCAACAATCCTTCCGAAGCGACTATCGCCAAGAGACGTTCGTACTCTGCTACCGTTTCATACCTAACACCACCTGCTGAAAATGCTGGTCTGTACAAGGGGTTGAAGGAACTCAAGGAATTGATTGAATCATACCGTGGATTACGTAACAATGAAGCACGTGGACCTGCTATCGTCAACTCCATCGTCGGAACATCGTACACATGTAATTTAGATAAGGATGTTGATCTTCCTCCATTAGATGGTTACGATTCCAAAGATGATACAGTTGAACGTCGTGATGATATCGTCGGTCAAATTTATGCTCAAATTATGCAAATTGAATCCCGATTATTACCATGTGGACTACATACCGTTGGTATTCCACCATCTGCTGACGAAGCCGTTGCTACATTAGTCAACATCGCTCAATTGGATCGTCCTGATGATGGTATCGAAGGATTACCTCGTGTCATCGCCGCTAGTATCGGTCGTGAAATTAATGATATTTACCGTGGTAACAATCAAGGTATACTAACAGAAGTTGAACTTAATACAAAGATTACTGCTGCTGCACGTGCCGCAACTGCTGCCCTAGTTAATCTATCCACTGATTCCTCGGGTCGTGTCAAGGAAGTCAAATCAGCTTTTGACGATTTGGGTGGTATGTTCGGTAAGATGATGGGACAGAAGAAACCATACACCGAAGCAATTATCAAGGCAGGATTCCCTGATGTTGAAGAAGCAAAATTAGAAGGTGTTATGACGTACTTAGAATTCTGTTTGAAACAAGTTGTTGCCAACAACGAACTTAGTGGAATTATGACACTCCTTAACGGAAACTTCTTAATGCCAGCACCAGGTGGTGATCCGATCCGTAATCCTGACGTTCTTCCTACCGGACGTAACATGCATGCTTTGGATCCATCTTCTATCCCAACTGCTGCTGCTGTTGAAGTTGCCGAACAAGTCACAAACAAGTTACTAGAAAAACTCAAGATTGAGAATTTGGGTAAATTCCCTGAAACAATTGCCTTTACTTTATGGGGTACTGATAACATCAAGACGTACGGTGAATCCTTAGCACAAGTTCTTTCATTGGCCGGTATCCGACCTGTTGCTGATTCTTTGGGACGTGTCAACAAGGTTGAACTCATTCCTCTTGAAGAATTAGGACGTCCTCGTATTGATGTTGTTGTTTCATGTTCCGGTGTCTTCCGTGATTTATTCATCAATCAAATGAACTTGATGGATCGTGGTATCAAAATGGCTGCCGAAGCTGATGAACCACTTGAAATGAATTTCGTCCGTAAGCATGCTATGGCACAAGCTGAAGAATTGAAAATCTCTCTCCGTGAAGCATCTTGCCGTGTCTTCTCGAACTCTGCTGGTTCGTATTCTGCCAACGTCGGTCTTGCTATAGAGAATGGTGGATGGGAAGATGAAGCTCAATTACAAGAACAATTCTTAACCCGTAAGGGATTCGCCTTCAATGCCGATAAGCCTGGTATGATGGAACAACAAGCTGATTTATTCAAGTCCGCCCTCAAGACTGTTGATGTTACATTCCAAAATTTGGATTCATCTGAAATTTCCATTACCGATGTTTCCCACTATTACGATAGTGACCCTACCAAGGTCGTTGCAGGTCTACGTGACGACAAGAAGAAACCTATGTCCTTGATGGCTGATACTACCACCGCCAATGCCCAAGTCCGTACATTGAGTGAAACTGTCCGTCTTGATGCACGTACCAAGTTGCTGAATCCTAAATTCTACGAAGGTATGTTATCAACCGGATACGAAGGTGTACGTGAAGTCCAAAAACGTCTTCGTAACACTTTGGGTTGGTCCGCCACCGCCGGTGAGGTTGACAACTTCGTCTTCGAAGATGCCAACGATACCTTCATTAATGATGAGGAGATGCAAAAACGTCTTCTTGATACCAATCCAAATGCCTTCCGTGATATGGTCACTACCTTCTTGGAAGCAAATGGACGTGGATATTGGGATACCAGTGAAGAAAACATCGAACGTCTTCAAGAACTTTACGCTGAAGTTGAAGATCGTATTGAGGGTGTATAAATCAGTCGTACACGCATGCACTTGCTATAATATCAGAAGAAGAAAGAAAACAAATTAAACTAGAAGAAATCAAACAATCTCTACTGCCTTTTAAACAATTCTTCTGTTGAATTGGAGGAGAGAGTTGGTAACCACGAAAAATTTGCACCAACCAGAAAGACCTTTTCACAGAATAACGAAACTAAATAAAAGTAGAATGTAAAAAATATCCATATTATTACTTAATGAAAAGAATTAACTACTATCATCTTCTTGTACTACTAATCAGCTACTTATTAGTCTAATGAAGCATTACATTTAGTGTGCAAGATCACGCACTAGATATTGGAGGAGAGGTATGTTGTGAAACTGGTGTAAATATTCGCATACCGGTAATCTGCTACAATGTAGCTACGGTAAAGTAGTCTAAAGTATTACGTGTTGCAGGACGATTGATTCATATGATCGTACACGTGGTGATAATACTATATATGCCGCATGTGTCTGTCTAGTTTCATGATATCACCACGATCACGCCGTGATCGGCGTAGCAGGTATAATATAAAACTAGCGTAAATATTCATACTACATCAACAACTATGGAGGGTGAAGAAGGAAGGTAGGTTTTAAAAATTTCGTGTGTGTGTGTGTGTGCAAGTATCCATATTCTATACTAGGCAGAAAAAAAGGAAAGTTATACTATATTCTATCACAATACTCGTATTTAATTATCATTATCTACACTGCTACTCAAATTGAATGTAAATACCGTACAGTTGATTGTACTTCTTCCTGTGTGTTTGATTTCCTTGCCTTTGTGCGTCGTTCATCAACATAAAAATAATCGTGCAACCATCCTCGCTCATCGTCGTTTGGTAGCAACGACATCTTAAGGTATATATGCTGTAAACCATATCATCATTCTAAGAGAGGGTATGTGTGATTCTATTCATTCGTCGTCCCAACAATGATCAATTAACTTCTTATTGTTGTTCCTCATTAATTATCATCACCCCCATCAGTCTCAGTTTCAGTTTCAATCTTCTCCTCCCTCTTTGGTGGATACATCGGTTTCATAATATTATCACGTGGTTGATGTGGTGTTTTATTCTTTTTTTGTCCTGACATACGTGGTACATACTTTTTCCAAAATACTTTTGGATTCACAACCTGCTTCACTGTGGGTCGAATATCTAATGCTGATGCACGTAATCGTTTATCAGCTGTCACTAGTTTCACACGACGGGTCGGATCCTCTAACCGTATTTTTTCAATTTCATCTAATAAAAAATCATCTGCGATAGTACCATGTTTTAATTGTACTTTAATAAAATTTTCATTTAGTCGTATATCAGTACGTTCCGTGTCCACATCTTTGCGTCCATCAAAGACTAATACAACATCATTCGGTGTACTGGATCCACCCTGTTTACCAGAAATTTGAATGAGTTTTTCTGCTAGTTTATCGCCATCCCGAGGCAAGCCATGTACGCCACGTTGTCCTAGGAAATTATTTCCATCAATTAACCAACTAACTGGACGTTTCGTTTTCGCACTGGATTGATTAATAGTAAGTCCATTTACCACGGTCGTCGTTGCTATTACTGCTAAGATGCTGCACACGCATAAGAATGATACGGTAGGAGCCATTTTCAATTTGTGATATGAATTGATTTGATTTGATTCTGATTCTATTTCGTTTTTACTATCCCTCTGTGATGAGATCTCTGTATACGACGGATGATGTTGAAATTGTTGCTTGCCCCTTCTGCTGTTCTTTCGAAGAAAAGGGAATGATGGCTGTGATGTTTGATGATGAATTGAATGATTGTGAAGTGTCGTGTTCACAGCAGGCGACGAATGAATGGCTAGCGTCTGACCCTCGACACACGAAGATGATCTCTCAGGGCCAGTCTTAATCGAATCGAATGAATCAAACAATAATTGTAAGGTGCGCGCCATCGTACGTACTGCTGAGGATTGCAGACGATTAGGGGTATTACCAATTCAAAATCTCCGGTTCGGGTAGATCGATTCGCCAAATTGAGTGTTGGATTTTTTTTATTTTTTTTGTCTTTTCCTTTTTTATTTATTTTGGCTTAAATAATACAGTTTTTTGATACCTTGTCAATCACGATTTATATACGAATGAGATTATGTTGTCTTCCCTCTCACATTTTCATTAAAAAAAAACTAGTGTTCGAGAGGACGGCGAGGTCAAGTCGTTCAAGTTTATTCCGTTTCGAATGAATAATCAAGTTGTATTTTAATCATGCTCCTCCTCTCTTATCATAGCCCAGTAGTTTTGAATTCCACCGACAAGAACTAAACAACCAATTAATGTATTGAATACGAACAATACCTAACTAAACTCATCACACACTTATCATCTAAAACAGTAATTTATATAAAGATAAGTAATCTACACTATTTTTAGTTACTATTCTGTGAGACTAGTATTATTGTGGTTGGTGGCTTTTTTTGGGTATAATGATGTGAATACTGATTGCTGTATGCAATGTGTGTAATATCATATACACATATATGTACAGTATACGGTAATACGTATTCGAATGGTAGGAATCGTTGGTGTGTATAAATATATAATATATATATGCCTTGTTCCGTGTGCTTTGCTTTACTATTCTTAGTTCGTTCGTACGTTTGTTCGTTATGTTTGTAGATATATTCTTTTTCTCAATAATCAATTCATTCCATTCAAGGTTAAAAGCACTCACCAGCAGAATTACAACACTTATTAGAAGGCCCCACCTCTTTTTTTGCGGGAATTTCCAAATTTTTTCTCATTTCTTTTGTAGGGTGAGCAAGCAGGAATTTCCTCCTCCTGTTGTTGTTAAAGTAGGACTTACTAAAGCACTTGCAAGAATACTATTAGTATTAACACCGTACGCGAATTCCAATAGTTCTTGTGCATCACCGGTCGCACTAACAATGCCTGCATTATCATATGTGATAGTACCACCTTCTACCAACAGCTTAACCCGTTGATCATCATCATCATTATCAGTATTCATGGATCGTGCATAACCTTTGATTTGAAACTTAACATTACCATCCGTTAGTAAAATAACTTTCAAGACATTTAATTCGTCATTTGACATATCAATGATAGTATTAGTTGCACTCGAATATATCATAACATCTTCTGTTTTCATAGTTTTGTGACTACCCTTTGCGTACATGATTCCGCTAGCGGAATCAACTTCCGTATCTTTCGCAAGTCGTGCAGCTGCGATGGTCGCACCGAATATACAACCAGCCGACAATACAGCAAATAAACATAGTCCACATAATCCATAAATAATCTTTTTAAGTCCATTATTATCTTTAGATTTGGATGCTAATTTGTCAACAGCCAAAATAATCTCTCCAGAATCAAGTTCACCATCACGATTGACATCTAAATTGAATTCGTCAATACATTCACGTAACTCTCGAGGAAGTTTAGAAATGTCAATACGCATTCTAGGTTTAGCAGGCGTATGGGAGGCGATGGATGATGACATCTTGATATTTGTTTTTTTGTTTATCGGTGAGATACTGTACTGTACTTGACTTGTATGAGATACAATGAATCAAGGTTTTACTTTGACAAGTTTATGAACATTTGCGGTAGTTGAATGTTCGAAAAATAGTCAAAGGAAACGGCAAAACAAAAAATAAGTGATGAAAAATGATTAAATCTAATGTAGTGGGAATGGATAAGAACCACATTGTCGTCTCACGAAAATATCGATCAGGGGCAGAGATAAAAGGGAATGAGGAAATCGACTTCGGATTTTTCCATCCTCGTTCACCAAAGATTCTTTGTACTAGGGGTTATTGGTGTTGACTATTATGAGAGGAGAAACGGGATGCGGTATTCTTCTTATTAATATACTGTATTCAGAATAACGAAAACGCCTTACGTTACTGTACCACTCAAAAAACGTTTTTACAGGACCATTAAAATCCCTTTTACGACTGTGGTTAATTACTGGGAGGGGATGACTTCCCTCCTTCTTCTTCCCCCCTTTCAGAAAGAAGTCAACTCTTATCCCCATCCTTACTGTAGTATCTTGATCAATAACTAAGCAGCGAGAAATAATCCGAAAGAAGAAAGATCCAACGAACACATCACATCATCACATCATTACAACAACAACAGCAACAGCAGAGTATAAACAGCAGCAGCAGTTTTTAATAGAACAGTCACCGCATCGTTGTCTACTACTAGAGTATTTATTAGTGCATCAAAAATCAAAAAGATCAGAAATTTGCGCTTATTCTCCTGCTGCTGCTGCTACTGCTCCTGCTCCTTTATATCCGTTCCATTAGTAGAGTACTGACTTGACTTGATTGACTATATATTAACATTAATAGCTATAATGATTTATAGAATGATTTACTGCACTGCACTGCCACAGTATGTATGTACGTATTTATTGTTACTGTTATTGTTTATGAATCGATTCGAGTCGAGTCGTTATTCATAATATGATTATGATTATGACTATGATTCTATTCATTCCTTTTCATATTCAGGATGATGATTTATGATTTATGATAGTAACAATAGAAATTCTTTCATATCATTTTTTGCTTTATCATTGTATTTTAATATATCATTACATTGTCTTTGTGTTGTTGCTGTACCAATTGCAAAACAATCTTCTTTAATTTTACGTATTAATTTGATACATTCTGGATCAGGATTATCTTAACTTAATAAATTTAATGTTAATGATAATTGTCCCATTGGTCCACCAATTAATATACTATTAATATCATTCCATTTTTTTGTTTCAACTAATGATGGTATTAAATCTAATGAATTTAATGCTAACTGTATTCTATCTTATAAAATTTGTGAATTTGCAACTTTATATAATAATTTGTTGGGATCTGTTTCTTTATATACTAAACATTCTCTATTACCTAATGATTCAACTAAACATTGTTTATTTTGACGATCATTCATACCAGCAATAACATCAGGTAATTCAATTTTTGCATCCATACCATATGTTGCATATACTGGTTGTGGATTCCCTGCTGATATTGACCACATACTACCCATCATTGCAAATAATACTTCACGACGATCTTCATTTAATAATGATACTGCATCCAACATGTCATCATCTTCATCTTTATCGTCATTATCATCCTCGGGTGGACAAAGACATTTGCGTTTCTTTTTACCATGATATATTATTTCTTCAATATTTCGTCCCTTTTGATTTACTAACAATAATGATGATATTCTATTACCGGTATTTCTTCTTCTGTCGTTCGTCGTCGTAGTAGTCGGACTGCCAATATTATTATTGTTATTTCTGGTAGTAGAAGTAGTAGTCAAGGTGTATGCTGAAACTTCCAATAATGAAAATAAGAATAGTCCTATTTTCGTCATTGATGAAGACGACAAGAATGATATTAATAGACGCATTATTTATATTCTATTCTTTTTTTGTGTTTGTTTTCTTTCTGTCTCTCTCTTTTTTAGACTAGAATATGTGCGTGCTGCTATTACTGCTACTGGTACCCTTTATTTTCGTCAGCGCTTTTTCAATTCCGCAATATCGGGAGCTGTCTTGTTGTTCCTTGACACGTTTTGGTTTGGGTTGTTGGTGCTGGTGCTGGTGTTGGTGTTTCAAAATGAAAAACAAAGGCTTCCTTGAGAAAGGAGAGTTCTTGTATGTCTAGTATGCCTTTACAGTATGGGAGGTCTTGGCTGAACGTGGTTGTTATCGTTGTCGTCTACTACCGTTGTCGTTGGTTTGTCGTTGTCGTTGTTTTTGACGTTGCAGAAAATTTAAGCATGAAGCAAATAAACAAGCACGCCATCATGGGTAAAACATAATAAAATTAGAAGCAAGATTTTTTGTGTTTAGCTAAAAATAAAATAAAATAATGAAAGGTATCCTACGAACTAGCGCGAGAAAAAACCTGTCCTCGGAAAAACCTGTCCCAAAATACAAAAAATCAGTTCTTGCGCGGTAATAGCACGCACTTTTGAATTCTTCCCCTGACCAATTTTGTATAATACGTACCAGTGGCAATGTCTAATAATACAATAAATGTAGGGTTAGAAAACTAGCTGAATATATAGCCCTAAAGCCTGGAAACAGATGAATACAGCCATATAAATTATTAAGGCTTTATTATCTTGTTTATTGGATTTAACTAGTTTGGGAAACGAGCCTAATATTTGTCCAAAATCGTCAATTTTGTCCATAATGCGCGGTGAATTTACGTGATATTCGACGAAAAATTCAGATTTTACAGTTAATTCGGTGCCTTATAAATCAAATAGAATATGCTTAAAGTATCATGCATAATAGATATATATATTCTGTTAAATGAATGGAAGCAGATAATGTGCTTACTTTGGTTTCAGAGTGTTCTGGTATTGTTTTATTAGAGGCCCCTTACAACATTCATTTCCTATATATTTCCTGCGTGTGCACGCATTTACTAGTAATTTTCGTCTAAAACGGCTGACGTACGGACAACCTGTCCGGACAGGTTTTTTCTCACGCTAGCGAAGCAAGTTCAACAGAAGAAAATAAATAAATAAAAAATTAATGATGAAAAATTACATATGTTATGTTATGTTTTATGTTTACCACGTCATAAATTTCATTCCAAAACATACTGCAGTACAACTTTTATCATCACCATCGTCGTCACTACTATCATTGGCATTATTGCTACAATTATTTAATCTTTGACGTTTAATTCTATTTGTAGTAGCTACGGTTACATTTGTAATACCATCTTGAGATTGGAATATTGATGTACCACTATTCAAATTGGTAATTTGACTAACCATCTTACTATTTTCTGATAATGATGTTGCTGTTGCTGTTGCTGATGTTGATGCTGCCATCAACCGTTTCTTTTTTAGTATTGTATTACGAATTTCACGTACAATGTATTCAATTTTTAAATATATCTGTTCTTCATTAAGTAATACATCCCACCAACCTTTCTCATTCCATATCAGTACACGCCCATTCGAATTATTTTTTAACTCATCCATAATTTCATGTACGATACGTTTTGTTTTCATCATTTTGTTTGTTGCTGTTGTTATCGTTGTTGGTTTTGTTGTTGTTGTCTTGCTATTAGTAGTATCGTCAACAGCATTAAGTTTTGATTCAATCATTGATCGGAATGTTACATTTCCAGGATTACCAATTGCACTCGTTCCTTGTCTAAAAACAACATCATTTAAATATGGACATTCAATCATCTTCATTGAAGTTGCTACCATGTTTGTGTTTGTGTTTATATTTGTGGTTATAGTCGTGCTATTTCTCGCTTCTGTTTCTATTTCTGTTTCCATACCTGGGCTTTGGCTTATCATCATTGTGATTGCATTATTCGTGATATTCGTATTTGTATTTGTATCTGTCGTATCCATCGGCGTATCCATCGGCGTATTCACCCCTACTACTGTTGTCGTTAATGATGTTGTGAATGAGGATGATGATAATGATGTTGAGGGTTCATCATAGTATAACTCATGGTATGGTACCTGTTTTTCTAATAATAGTCTCATCCTCATCCATTTTTTAAAATTTGCAAGTTTCACTGTTCCCGACCAACTTATAGGTATTTCATCACCGGTTATACCATACGATTGTAACATATATTTTAATTCTACCGATTCACCTACATAGCGGCACAATACAGTAATGGTGAAGAAGAAATAAATATTGGATGAGGTACAAAAAGGCGAAAAAATATAGTTGCAGGAAAGAAGGAAGGAAGGAAGGAAGGATAGTACGACAAATAATGTGCACACACACGTACCAAGATGAGTTTTTAATTTTTTACGATTATGACCAATTCTCATTGTGGCTACTGATTGTCGAAATCTATACAAGGGTGTATCTGGTGTACACATATGGATGGCACATGCTCGTACCGTAGCTACCTCATGATCTTTCGCAAATTGTTTTTTATTTGTATTCGATATTTTTGATGCTTTATCAAACCAAGCTAAAATTAATAGTCCTTTTCTTTGTGTATGAATATCATATCCAGCAGCCCACATTATATATAATGCAATTTTTGCCTATTAGTTGTTAGTGTAGTAGTAGTAATAGTAGTAATAGTATAGTAAGTAAGTAAGTAAGTAGAATATACAAACGAGAATATTGAGTAGGAACGTGAATATAAGACAAAAAAAAAGGTCTGACGTGAGTTTTCTGCATGTGTAGAGAAGTAAGGCAATATACTGTAACATAGCGAGTGATCGAGTGAGTAGGGACTGCACTAGTCTAAACATTGGCTAGTGTTACTGTTACTTGTACTGTTGTTTACTTACATGTGTTTCTGGTGGAATCTCTCGTAATTCAGCACCAGGAAATATACATAATATACGTCGTCCAGCTCGATCACGAAATGGCATGAATTGATACCGTCTATTATAATATAATAAAGGTATTATTTTGTGAGGTAAGGTGAGGTAAGGTAAGGTAAGGTGAGGTGAGGTGAGTTGAGTTGAGTTGACAATGAAAATAAATGGTCATCTACCTACTATCGTATATGTTACATAACGTACCCTTTACGGAAATCTTTTTGTTCCTCTTTTGTAAAATCACTTAGTCGAATTGGTCTTACTAATGCATATTTACCAAATAATTCTAATACTAGATTTAGAAAATAGACAATACGTTTTGCTGCCTTTAGAACATTAAATAATTCACATCTTAAGAAACGTAAACGAAAATTTATATCATTGACATATGTTTCTTTTATTATTGGTATTGGTATTGCTGATTTTGATTTTGATTTTGGCTTTGATCCTGATTCTGATGTTTTTGGTGTTTTTTTTCCTGATTCTGTTTTTATTTTGTTCCTGATTCTGATTCTACTGTTTCTATTAAATCTTGTTGTTGACTTAATAGGTATGCATATTTTTCAGACACTGGTATAAGTTTATCATCCTTCAATATATTTGAAAGGTTTTTCAGTGATTCTTCTATCATTTGTGGTGTTTCAATCGGTGCTAAACAATGTACACCATGAATTTCTTCTTGTATATCATTACGATCTTTCATTGATAAATGGAATAATTCTTTTGATAAAATTTCATTCACAGTCTTTGGATCATCTTTTTCCTTATCATCATCAAATGGTTCCATTATTATTGCTTTGTTATTACTATTGGCATTATTGTTGGCATTATTGTTGGCATCATTTGATTTGGATAATGACGAAAATGATGATGATGAGAATATTGACGGAAACAATGGCCATGTTTTACTTTCGTTACTGCTACTACTACTACTACTACTACTTTTGTTTGTTTGTTTGGTGCGATTCATTCGATTTTTGTCTGTTTATTTATTTAGTATTACTACACAACTACTCTCAATTCTCAATTCGATCTTTGACTTCACAACAGAAATAAATGTTAGATAATGCTGACATGTGTTGTTCACTTTTACTGTAAGTTACTGGAAAGAAATAACAGAAGAAGTAATACCCTTTTCAAAATAATTCTTTTAGATTACTACTTCTTTTTGGCTTTATTAGTAGAGTCAGTCCGATAAGTCTGGTCTAAAAATCAAGCGTCCGCGTCTACTACTACTACTTGACTTGTAATAACGGAAACTTGACTTACTGTACTGTATATTTCCTTGTTTCGCTGCAAAGGTGGTAGGTGGGCGACACGTCGAGGTAAATGGTTATAAGTTCTTTTTGTTTTCTTATACAGTATGTAAATAATAAATCCGCAACCAATACATGGTCTGCACGTTTTTGTGAGCCCACAGAAAGCATCCGCAACGTTGTTAGAAATGTTGAAGATATTGAAGTTTCAGTTGTGTACCATCGAGTGCGTAGATTTGTGAGAGGGTAAGTGAAGGCGAGTGAGCTTTACGCTTATTATGGTGGAAGAAATTATTTAATGTTTGATTTCTCTATGTACTAAGGCCTATGTAATCGCTAGTACAGTACTGTACCATGAAAATCACTCGCGCTAGTATGGTACCGTGCTAAAAACGCGAACAAGTCGGGTATGTTAAATACTTTTGTGTTTTACGCTGCGCGCAAGTACCAAGAAAGTACTGTACTAGTTCCGAAGGGCGATGCACGAGGAACTGCGTATTGTAATTTTCTGAAAGTTAAAAAATGTTTTGAGTCGAATGAGTCGAGTTGTGAGTCAGGATATTCAAAGAACAATCAGTCGTACAATGCGCAAGGAACGTTCATATTGAAATTGGTGCAGTCTGCTCTTCAATCTAGCTTTGCTCGTTTTGTGTGATGAGAATTGTACATTTACTACAGTACCGTGTGCGGAAAGTTAAAGAGATGCTATGATTTATTTAGTTTCAAAACAGGAGAATTTAACGAAAAAAAGCACGAGAGACCCTCGTATTATGTTAATTAGTGAGGTTGAAAGACAGACAGACAGCGCGATTTTAGAATGAATGAACGTTTCCAAGGATGATGTTAACCTTTCAAAATAAAGATACAAAATGGCAATAAAATCTGCCCTACTAGTAGAGGAGCAACGAAGTCAACAGCACATACAGTATGCATGCGCACAGTACCGGTACACGACTGCCTCATTGTCATCCAGCAATAATTCCTCATTGTCCTTCTTTGTATCTTACAATAGAGAGTGAGATACTTGGTAGATGATAAACACACCAACCCAACCTGCATGCCTACAACAGAATAAGAGAGAGAGAGAGAGAGGAAAAAAAGAGAAAAGAAAACTCAAGACGAAGAAGCCGATCGAAAATCATGATGAATCCAACTTTTACGTCGTCGTCGTCGATATTGCTGGTGCTTCTTATCATTGCATCAACTACTATTAACTTTATGAGGAAATCAGTCGTCGATGCCTGGAGCGTACTTCCAATTGCACCCATCACACCAGTTGTTCCACCTGCTGCCACCGGTGTAGTAGTGGAATCACAAGCGGCTGATATAATGATTCAGGCAGCGTATCTGTTAACACGAACCACAAAGACAACCAGTTTAGCAGATAATATAAAAAATTGGTCTAAAATAAACGGTACTGATGCATTGGCATTGGGTGTACCACCAGCTAATGCATTTGAAATTGATGAAATGGACGAAGCAGCAGCAGCAGCAGGCATAGCAACTGCCACAACCACAACGACTGTAACAGTAACAGCAACAGGACCACAACCACCAACAAAAGAGGAAATTTTGACATTACAAAAAGCATTTAGTGCATTTTATGGTCCATCACGATCACCATCGATTGCATTACCATTATTCGATGACTCCATTCAATCCTTTGAAAGATCCAATCAACCAGCGGATGAACGTGCTGGTTTATATCGAGTACGTGGGGATTGTAAAATGACATTAAGTTTATCACAAGAGGCGATCAATGATTATACCATAGCCATTGATTTATTAAAATTACCAGAATCAATTGAGAAAGCGGATCCAATTGAATTACCGGCATCATTGTTGGGACGTGCACGTGCAATACGTAGCTTAGGACCCAAACAAATCACTGATCAGCAAGCAGCAATAGGTGTGGAAGATTATAAACAAACATTGATATTGAATGCACGTGACGATTATGATACAATCCAGGAACAAATTGAAGATGGTGCAAAAACTAATCCCTACGCAGCATGGGAATATGGTATGGCATTACGACAAAATTCACAATACGCTGAAGCTAAAATTATACATTTATTAACAAGTGATGTCTTTGATTCAATTAGTGATAGATCACGATCCGTTATATCATTATTGGATGCAGGAATTGATGCTGCCTGTCAAGAAATTGTTTCTGGTGGCAAAGTTTCTTCGGAATTGTCGTCGTCGTCTGATAATTATAATGATAATAATAAGAATAGCGATGCAAAAAGTATTTTGAAAAAAGCGGTACAATATACAACCACTGCCGAAGGTCGTGATGTGGCATTATTACAAAGAGTTGTGGCAAAAGAAGGGGAAGGTAGAGTGGTATTAGCGGCATTAGAATGGTCGGATAAATCATTACGGAATGATGCGGAACAACAATTGTCCACAGCCTGTGAACGGTTAGATCAATTAGAACAAGATGGATTACAACGTATGGATGCTGCCGCCAATAAGAAAGCCACACCAGGCGCGTCGTCCTCTTCAACAATAACGTCATTACGATTTAATATTGATGATTATCCTGGTGCATTAGAAGCAAGTTGTTCACGGTTCAAGAATACAGATTTTCAAACAGAACGACTGGAATGGCCTACGATCCTTCAAGATAAAACACAAAGATTATTACAATTAAAATAGAATATAGTAAGCAAATTAAAGATAAGATATAAGAAGTCAGATATATAAATAAAAGGGTTGTGAAATACAGTAAAAGCAATCAAAACATGGTAGCATACTAAAACTATAAAATTAACACGCTTTACTATACGCCAGTACCTAATGATGTTTACTTGGAGTAGTGCTAGTAGTAGTAGTAGTAGTACTGTAGTAATAATAGGAGTAAGTGAAACGTATTGTGTTTACTTTAATAAGTTACTGCTCTATATTTCTTTTATATTCTATGATGTTATGTATGTATGTATTTGCGTATGTATAGCATTCCTCTTGATTGGACTGGATTGGACTGGATTTTACATAGACGATCGTCGATTAAACGAACATAGTCTCTCGTCGATTAAAACGACTCCGTTGTGGAACTTTATTCCACTCCAAGACTGATGGTGGTGGAGTACTTTTCACATTTTTGAATTTAGTATCCAAGATCTTTTCAGCAGTTGTTGCATCATCCGATGCCATACGACATGCTTGGGTTCGACTACGTCTCGTGGCTTGTTTATATACATCCGCTATAATCTGATCATTAAAGACATTTTCTTCTTTCTGTAAGAATTGTTCACATAGTACAGCATCATATGCTTGTGTACGTTCAACTTGAGTTTCTTCTGGATATAAAAATCGTTCAAGTCCTCTTGTACAATATTTCTTTCCACTAGCAACTCCTGTATCTTTATTTACTCGGCTTACTAATTTGAATGTTTTGTATTTAATTGATTCGTATTCATTTTCTTGAAACCATAATATTGCTAAAGCTTCACTATTAGTGCTATTCTTAATAAGTGATTTCACGGGTCGGATTTTACGTACATATACTTCTTCATCAAATTGTATAACTCGTTTTGGTTCTTGATGTTGTTGTAGTAGAGAGGAGGGAATGGATGTCTTCATTGAACTTCTTTTTGGTAGTTTATTCGGATTGAATACGGTTGTTGTAGATAATAATCTGTATGATGATGATAATCCTTTTCTAGATGATGATGGCGATGATGTGATGGATGTGGAGGTGTGTGATGAAAGTGAAAGTGTTGATTCATGAGTGGATAAAGTAGAAAATGATCCCTCACTAATATCTTCTTTGTCTAGTACAAATCTTCCTTTGTTTTTCTTTTTCTTATGGCTTTTCTTGGTAGCACCAGCGTGCATAGTTGCAGTTGTATTCGTCATCGTCAAGCTAAAAGGAGGTGCCATAGTATTATCGTAGCAGCCAATAGTTGTGGGTGGTCTAGTGTTTGTAGTAGCTGGAGATTTCATTTTGTGGTTAGTGTTGCTTTATTGTTGCTTTATTGTTAGAGAGTGGCGATCAAAAAAGGAATAATTTTAAAAATACAGTATATTGATAACAGTATAAAGATTTTTTTATGGCGAGTCGAGATTATCAAAAGGTGGGGTCGACGTGAAAGAAATGAGTACACAGAAGAACGGATGAACTAAATCGGCGTCAAAAGAAGTACTGTATATTATGTAACACTGTAACAATCATTATGACCTTGTTCGGTGTTTTGACAAGAGCGAATGATAGGAATCCCCAATTAATGTTACACTGAGAAAGTGGGAATGAGATTCAGCTCTTTTTTTCAGTACCTTAAATGTTTTTCATCGCCCTACAAAATTCATTTAACTGTCTATTTGAGCGATGGCGGCGGTTCGGAAAAACTCAAAAATTATTATCACATTAACAAAAGCGTCCTAAATTAGGCCAATACTGCTAACACTTCATGCATTTCACGCAATCTGAAAAGTACTTTATGTGTATATTCCCTTTTCATCGCCCTACAAAATTCAATAAACTGTCTATATTATGGGCGGCGGTTCGGAAAAATTAAAAATTATTATTACATTAACAAAAGCGTCCTAAATTAGGCTGGTAACTGCTAGTACTTCTTGCATTTAACGCAATCTGAAAAGTCACGACGATTAATGCGATGGGATCGGAAATAAACATATATTGTACGTTTAAAAAACGAACCAAGTTTTAAACAACGAGTGTCAGAAGAATACGAATAGATCTCAAGCCCTAGTAGTAGACTGTACATGACATGTATGTAAAAAGACGTTTTGTTAAGTACTGTACGAGTAAATTATGGATACCCTATATAAATTATGGAGATTTTAGGTAATTATTGGCGACGTCGTCGACTGAAGCACAAGCGTCATGGTGCGCGCCATATACAATAGCCGAACTGCGAACCGTACTGGAGCAACCGATCAAAAAAATTAATCGTGGAAAAACATTGAAACACGCGCGACTTAAGTGTTTTTCGAACGAAAAAGATTTGCCTTCAACTTTTATCAGCTTTCGGGAAGAATGAGGTGTCAAGAAATAACAAAGATGTCTTTAGCGCTTGCATCACGCAAGCAGAATACATCAGAACTAACTTCCGAACAACCCATCTTTTCCTTGCTTGACACATCAATTGTTCTTTATTAACCTTACTTCTTATTTTCACATCATCAAACAACAAGCATCAAAGCAAGCAAGCAACGCGTTGATTGATTTATAGTAACAACAAAACAACAACAGGCCAAAAATATCACAACAATGATGACGACCACGACAACTATGGCCTTCATTTTCAATCTTCTCATCGTCTTTTGTTTCTTCCCATTGTCGCCATCATCAACAATGATGACTGTGGCGTTCACGAGTACGAGTACGACGGCAAAGACGACGACAACAAGGAAGTATGCTGGGCGCAAAACCCCCTGTTGTAGAGCTTCGCATCAGGAAGAACAACAAGGTTACGAAGTTGCCGATGATAAAGTTGTTCTATTACCACTCCTAGAAGCAGGATTAGTGACGGTGCTGTCGGAACAGAAAGAACAACAAGAAAGATTACGAAAATTAGGGATCGATTATGCTAACTGTAATGAAGACGAATTTAATAATGTAGACAATGACAATTCCGCCGTGATTAAAGTTAAAGAATTACAAGAACTCATCGAGAATACGAAAACTTCGGCCGAATTTGGTGTCCGAAAAGTACAGCAAGAATTTTACGATGCCTTTTCGACGGCGAATTACGATGCCATGGTCAGCATTTGGAGCGACGAGAATAATGATATGTGTTCGTGTACCCATCCGGGAATGTCAAGTTTACAGGGACGCAAGGTCTTGGCGTCGTGGAAGCAAATGTTTGCTGCTTCGCATCATCGTGTACAACAACACGAACACAATCCGAAAGGAGATGGTCAAGATCAATTGCAACAAATCACCCCGATCCGGGTGAAAGTCGACATTTGTGGTACAACCGCGATATCGACGTGTATTGAAGAAACCCAAAATGGACGGCAACTCGAAGGGATTAATATTTACCGACGGGAACACGGGACGTGGAAAATGATGAATCATATGGCCTCCCCGGTGTATGTCGGTCGTTAAATCAGTATTTTTATATGGTGACTATTCATCGATTGAATTCTTAAGAATTAATTAATTATATACAGTAGACCGATGCAGACACACACAAAAATGGACACAGCATGTATATACTAGTCCATTCATTTTAATGCAAAAGCTAGCTCCAGAGTGTAGTACGTACACGAAAACAATGTTAAACGATCTAGATGATTTTAAATCAGTAAAATCAAATATAAATACTGGTAAAAGGAATGTGTTATATTATATTATATTATATTGTCTTATTTTATCTTATCTTATTTTGTGACTGTGAGTGTGCGTGATTATCTCTATTTATTTGTATGTATATAATCTTTCTATGAAGCAAACAATGATGCTGCTGCTTGATGTGCATGTGATGATAGTATAGACGTAGCAGTCGTTGCAGCAGTCGATATCGATGGTGAAGATGAGGATGACAATAATGTCTTCAATAATACTGAAGCACGACTTTGTACACCTTTGTTTGTCTTGTGGTACGATCTTGCATCATTAATGACCCTTACAGCATTTGTTTCATCTAAAATAAATTGTTTGTATTTATTATTGCCATTATTAACTTTCAGTAAGTAAATCAATACATCACATCCATGTACTTGTATCGCGCCATGATCAGGATGGATCATCATTGCTGCTAATACTGTACTAATCCCTTCTTCATTAATAAATTCATTAGAAACAGCAATATTTGCATTCTTCTTCTTGTTCGCCATCGACGACGATGACAACACATCAGAAATAGTAGTCGGCATCGTCATCATTGTTTCTTTTAAAATTGATGCCAATAAACCAACACCATATTCCTGTATCGCAACAGCTAATCCATGTCGTCTCATTACATGTAATACTAATTTTATCCCACCATCAGATGCAAATACATCCTGTTGCTGTTCTTGCTGCTTTTGCTGCATACTAAATGCATGTATGTTAACAAGTATACCAAGTCCACGTTGGCATATTAATTCACTTGCATTTTCATGTTCAATATACTGGTTAATAGTACCCAATAAAACAAAAACATTTTCTTCCTGTATAAATTGAGTTTCAATTGATCGTGCAGCACGTGCACCAACACCATTTTGAATGGTTGATGACATGCCAACAATACTTGTCAATACCACACGTACACGACAAGATAAATAGAATAATAATTCAAATGCATTTTCTAACAACAAGCGTTGAGATTGATATTGTCGTACACAACGAAAAATTGTTGACAATCCATCCTCATTATGGAATGATGCAACTAAATCTAATCCATCCGCATTGGAGGATGGTGATAACAATCCACATAAACAACCAAGTACACGTTCATAGATCATATCATCTGTTATTAGGTCTGTATCGGTATCAGTGGATGAAGAAGAAGCGGTACTAGTACCAGCCGCCGCCGATTCTGAGGATGATAATGATAAGGCATTCAATAATGTTGATATACCACCATGATAATTAGCAATTGAATTGGCATGACTTATTGTTAATCGTTGAATTGTTTGTAAACCATAATATTGAATTGTACGTCGATTTGGATGCTGTCGAATAACATTTAAGACCGGCTTGACAGCCTTTGTTAATTGTTTTTGAATGTCATCCGCAGCGGATGAATTATTATTATTGTTATTATAAGAAGTAGGACTATGATGATTATTACGATATCGTGGATCATCATCTTTTGTAACAATTGTGTCAATAGTAGCAAGATTTCCTATTGTTTGTAATGTATCCTCCATGATTGTTATTGAGATACGAACTTCATCGTCGTCTTCGTCATCATCATCATTCGTCGTCGCCATTACTGCAACATTGTAATTGTTCTGAATTAAATCTTTCCCAGTTTCTTTTAAGTTTTCTAAGAGACGATCAATGAGCTGTGCTGCACCACCACCTAATGCAATTTTACCTTTCACTTCTAGAGAAGGATGTGTCGATAAATTCTTTACTACCTGTGTGGCCGATGATCTCATCTTTAAACGTTGTAACATGATTTCATCATCGATGACGATATCATCATCATTTCCAGGACGATGACATTTTAATCCTTCCGATATAATACGTAATCCTAATGGTTCTTTACAAGTAAGGATAAGTTGTGCAGTATGATTATTTTGAGTAAAATTCGACATTGCTTTACATCCCTTTGTGTACAATTCGACATCATCTCTATGTTCTTTCATTCCCTGAAGAATTGACGATAACGCATACTTTGCTAATTTTGGATTTGATGTTACTCCTCCTGGTACTCCTCCTCCTCCTTTGCTACTACTACTAGTAGTGGTTGTAGAAAGATTACACAATAAACCCAAAGATGATGAAACAACAATAGGATTATCAGCAAATCCTTCCATTGCCACTAAAATTTCTTCCAGAATACGATTGACATTAATTGCATTGTTGTTGTTGTTGACCATTGTTGTTGTTGTGAATGCCTCTAATGCTAAACATGAATCTTCTTGTAGTATTTCATCATCCGGGTAATCTTCCATTGCATGTAAGATCGCTTCAACAACATCCGTTAATAATTCCTCGTCATCAGAATCAATATCGTCTGCATCTGCTTGTTGTTGTTGGACGATGTCATCGTTGTCATCAGCAGTAGCAACGTACCAGTTTTTAGTATTACGACTCAAAGCATTCGCTATTCGGCGTTGATGATCGATCTGTTTGTTCCTATTTTTGAGTTGATATAATAAATAAATAATCCGTGCACCATCTCTTTGTATCTCAATATCATGTGATTCAATATCCATACAATCCACTGTACGACGCAATAAAAGATCAAGATCAAGATCGACATCGACATTGAGATCATCATCATTGGAACCATCTTTTTCTTTGATAGCTTCAGCAGCTTCAACTTCAGCAGCCCATTCCTTGAGTTCCTTTTCCTTTAAATAGTTCATTATACCCTGTAAGGTTTTCATCGATGATGATAATGATGATGATGAGTCGTCGACGGCATCATCAGCATCGTCGTCGTCGACGTCCGATGATTTTCCTCCTTCCTCGAATGGATTATTGCGTGGATCATTCTCATCATCAACACCTTCACCTTCACCTCCGAGAGCATTTTCAAAGTGTTGAAATGGATCTACGCCGCCACCGCCGCCGTGACTACTACTAGTACTCCCAGGAGTTGCCGTCGTGTAGGTGTCATCATCGTCGCCATTATTACCATCGTTGTTGTCGAATGGATTTCTTCTTATTGCGGAAGGAGCAGCAGAAGAAGAGATACGAGAAGAATATAATGAAGAAGAAGAGGTCACTGTCGTTGTGGAAGCCGTCGCAAGAATGGAAGACTTTCGAGACGTTGATGATGATTCTGCAACATTAGCATTACTAACAATAGTCTTCTTGTTGAAATTCTTTTTGCTGCTAAAACTACTAAATAGTGAAGATCGGGTCTTCTTCTTGTTGTTATTATGACCTAATACTGCTGATGATGATGGCTTATCAGTATCTTCGCTACTACTACTACTACTATTATTGATGTTCTTCGTCGACGACGACGATTTGCTTTTGAAAAGTTTCATATTTCGACTTTGGTTTTTAGATTCTTCTCTGCTTCCTTTTCTTTATGTCTTTTTATTATTCAGGTTCCAGCAGTGCTTGTTGTGTTGTGTTGTATTGTTCTTCCGTATTAAAATGAAAGGAAGTAAGATTGTCAGATGCAGTAGATGATACGGTATATTTTAGGTCCCACTCGATTAGAATCCAATGAAGCAGCTACTGTACTAGACTATTCGGTTCAGACACAATACTACTAGTGCCACTGTACGCTATTTGCTAAGTAGAGAGAGAGAGAGAGAGAGACGGTTTTGTCGATTCTTGGTTGCTGCGTTTGTTTTTTATTTGTTTTTCGTGGAAAATTCCTTTGTTTGCATTGCTTGCTTGTCTGTGTGTTGACTACACGACTCCAAAGCTGTTACAGTTACGGAAGCAACGAAAGACTCTCATACTGTAGCTAACTGCATAAAACTGCCTCTTAAATGCTTAAATGTAAAGGTTCATTTGCGGAGTTGTACAAAAAGAAAAAACACATAAAAGTAAGTAGGAGTGTGAAAAACTGCGAAGTAAGATAAAAGTAAATCGAACTAATCAAATTTGATGCGTTGAGAATTATTGTGTGCTTCTGTATTTTCGCTTCGGTCTGTTTGTCTGTCCCTTGAAAATAACAGAAAGATTGAGGATGATAGATGATGATGTACAGTATGCATGTATATAATATATGCATGTGATGCTGCAATGTGCAATGGAATATTGATTTACCCTTGGAACAAAAGTTCTACTACTCATACAGAATGGATGGTTGCTTTATGTGTGTGTGTGTGTGTGTGTGTGTGTGGGGGGGGGGGGGGGGGGGGTGTTATACATGATACAAAGTGGGTTCATTTCAGATCATCAAAATTGATTATATTATTGTTGTTGTGTTGTGTTGTTGCTGTTGCTGTTGTTGTTATTGTTATTGTTATTGTTGTTGTCTTGATCATCATACTCTGCTCCAAAAAACAAGGTAGCTAATGCAGCAAACCTCTGCTTCACAATCATGTTCAGATGAAAACTTTAGAAACACTACTTTTTGTTGTTCTGGTATTGTTGACACGACCAGAACCAATGTGAGATGCAGCATGACCATCATTTACACACAGTTGTTAAAATTTTTACATATCAATATTCTGCACTCCTCCTTCCTGCTGGTCTATAAAACTATTGATAGAAATACTGACATAGAGCAGGAGGGGTTTGTGTCTCCATTGTTGATGCATAAAGATTGATGCTCTGCCTATTCTAGTATACACTTCGTTGCAACTATCACTATTATCTTCTAGCATTCATAGTGTCAACCTTCGCTCCATGCTTCCATTAGATCATCAAATACCTGTATAACCTTTGTATTATGTTATGTGCACTTCTGTTTGCAAGTGGTGCACCCTCCTGCTGCTAGTAAATAAACTCACATTAAACCACTATAGTTATTAGTTGCAGCAGATGTTGAAAATGGCTTAGTAACAAATAATGAATGACAGACATGATGGTGGTGGTACATCATGTAAAGGCATACACATATTATGATGTTTTAGTAGCACCCCCAGAATCCTCAAGTAGCAATTCAGGGTGGTGGTGGTGGTGGTGGTGGTTTCTTTGCAACCCCATATAATATATCAGAATTTACACAGATACACACACACACACACACATAATTGAATATCTAATGTATACAGCTATAGCCTCATATAAATAAATCAAAAGCCACAGATACAAACTACATGACATTACCCTAATGTTGCCAAGAATTCTGTGGTTGATATGGTGGTACAGAAGTTCTATGTGTTGATACTGTAGGTAGTTTCTATTCTCCTCAAACACCATCATCTTTGCGCCCTAGATTTAGAGAGGCATGCATGCATCAATGAAATAATGCAAAACAAATGATAACCTTCGTATCCAACCACGGCACAGGGCCACCTATCTTGCCTTTACTCACTTGGTAAAACATTTGCCCACGTCATGATCTTTTTCTTTTTCCAGAAAAAAGTTATGTAACCCATTATATGTTTAGTCTTTATATGTCTGCCAGACAACATTGGTGAACAGGGGTTTACTTTCTTCGCCAAGGGCCAGCTAAAATGAGCTAAAATTTATTTTGCACGAGGTTAACATGTGAACAGGAGGCCCTATTTAATGGGGGCTTTAGGTGGGTTAATTTATTTTATGAGCATTTGTGTGGATGTTTGTGTCAAAATTGGTGTGGGATCATTTTTTTCCAACCAACAGTGACTATTTTAATTATGGTCCTTGATTGCTTTGTTATGAGATATTTTTGAGAACAGGGGTAAACTGCAATTACATCCAAAATAATGGTGGGTTGGGATGATGATGCTTTCCATTCACAAGTAATATGTCCTAGTGAGGACAGTGAATCAATTCTGTGCTAAACTTAACCTGGTGGTATGTGTAAATAAAGATAACGAAGAGCTGTGTTTTGGACTATAATCTTACTGTGTAGTGTGGGATGGTGTGTTTATTTCTTATTTTAATATATAGAAATAACTGTAACAAATACAAACTGTATTAATTATTTATCTTAAAAAAAGTAGTATGGAGATGGTTGATTGGTGTTGACAATTGGTGTTTCAATGCAGCAGACACCAACCAGCAGATATGTTTGAAATTCATTTCACTGTTGTGCAAGATTTTGATCAGGAATGAACAACAAAAAAAACTTATATGAAGGGGATGCAGAGGACAACACCAGGTGGGTCGGATGCACTAATATCAACAAAGAGTAATAGGACTTAGTGTTTGCCTCCTACAACTTTCCTGTCCCTGTGATTGCAGAATGAAATTCATTTCACTGTTGTGGAAGGCACAAAAACAACAAGATGATTTTTGATCAGAAATGAACACAAAATATCTCATTTTAAAGGGTTGCAGAGGACAACACCAGATGGGTCAGGTGCACTAAATTCCACATAGTGTAGTAGAACATTGTGTTTGCCTCCTACAACTTTTCTGTTTCTGTGGTTATGGAATGAAATCCGAATCGCTGTTGTTGCACGCACAAAAATAACAAGATTTTTGATCAGAAATGAACACAAAATATCTCAGTTGAAAGGGTTGCAGAAGACAACACCAGATGGATCGGGTGTACTAGCATCTATTATATCTATACCTACAAGGGGAACATAATGCTTAGGTTTCTATGGAGGTTATGAAGTTGTAGGGCCGCATTAACCAAAAAATGGGCCATTTAGGCCCCAAAACAGGTTTTTCCACTTTTGCGCACACCTAGACTGGACAATCAACACAAAGCACCAAGAGTTAGTTCTCTTTGGTATATATGGGGCACCCCATGCACATATTTCGTGATAATTCACCCTTTTGAGTGTACTGTATGTCCACAAAATACTTCAAATGGGCCATTTTGGGGTGTTATTTGATGTGTGCTATGCTGTGTGTGAGCCTGTATTTTGAGATACCAGTAGGCTTAGGAGACTAAGGAATGTAACAGTTCTCCATCCAATAGATCAATTGTAATTTTGTTGGTTTGTTTTTCCAAAAAAAATGCATTTTTAGGTGTATATACTTGATGCTAAAGTTGTTATTATATAGCAGACTAACAATTACTAGTAAAATTTGGGCATGATTTAGTTTTTTATATTGGCAAATTTGGGCATGCTGTACGTACTTAACGGTAAGGAGTTAGCTAAGAATGAAAATATCAAACAATGAATCTGTGGAGGAGCAGTGTTAGCGACGACATCATGGGAGCGAGCACTTGTTTCATTCCAGCATCACCATCTAGATTCGATTGATTCCAATCAAAGAGAGCAGCCCGATCCTTGATTCGTTAGCGAATCACTAACGTACTCACTCACTCAAACAAGCAAGCAAAAGTACTACCGGTAGTAGAATAATTATCATAGAGTAATCACAAGCAGAATAGAAAAAAGGAAAAGGAAAAAGGAAGAGAAGGTATACAGTACAGTCTGAAACGAAAGAAGAAGAAGCCTTACTGTCTACTGCCTACTCGTTGCATATAGGAGCGAAAGAGATTTGATTTGATTCGATTCGATTTAATTCAATTCAATTCATTCTAGAAGAGAGAGGGAGGAGAGAGAGAAAGAGAAAGTGAAAGACTTCATTATTAAAAAAAGCGGACTCAAAACATCACATCAAGATTCAAAACCAGTTTTTCAATTCAATTTCAATTCAATTATGACGACTGAATCCAAATCTAAATCCAAAGAATCCGATAAATTCGAATCCGAAGACCGCGTAGAAAAAAGATCAATAATGCCGTCTACGTATACTGATGCTGCTGATGCTGCTGCTGCTGCTGCTGATATTGATATTGATATTGATGCGTATACTCAGCAGCAGCAGGGCAACGATGATGTTGATGTTCATGCGGATGTGGGTGCGGATGTTGATGCGGATGCGGATGTGGGTGATACAATTAAAGAGATTGTTTGTGTTATACCCGCTGATGATATTCCTGATGTTCCTGTTCCTGTGTCTGTGTCTATATCTCAATCAGGTACTTTTACTGCTACTGCAGCTATTCCTGATAGTACTGCTGCTGCTACACCATCGCCACTACCATCATCTCAAAATCAAAATCAACAACTCAAAGAAGAAGAAGAAGAAGAACTCGATGTTTCTGGTTGTTTTGTTGTTTCGGATGTGCCAGTCAAAAGTGTTGTTTTTTCACCTACAACTAACAAATCATTCCTTCCTAGTTTACCACCACCACCTATTGAGACGCCTGTTGAGACCGAGAATGCTGACACAACCGCCATGATGACCCCTACTACTACACTGAAATCAGATGCATCATCTAGTGGTACTGTTAGTACATTAGGTGGGAGTAGTAGTGTTGCTGTGAAAAGAAGTTCCTTTAAAAAAGATAAGAAACCAAAAAAAGAATCTAATCCATTTATTCCAGCAGCAATTGATTATGCTGATTCATTAGGTGCAGGTTTAGGTACTGCAGGTGGTTCAGTAGAAGGAGGAGAACACCATATTGATGGACGGATACAATTAGGTATCTGTGCTATGGATAAAAAAGCACGATCCAAACCAATGGCAGAAATTTTATCCAGATTAGATGAAACATTATTTCGTGTCGTATTTTTTGGTGATGATTTGATCTTAAATCATCCCATCGATGATTGGCCCTCCAATATTGATGTCTTAATTGCCTTTTATAGTAAAGGTTATCCATTAACGAAAGCAAAAGAATATGTGAAATTACGGAATGTTTATTTATTAAATGATTTAAATATGCAATCTAAATTACAAGATCGACGGAAGGTATATGATATGTTAGAAGCATCCGGAATTGATGTACCACGACATGTATTTTTAAGTTTAGATAATTATAAATCAACTGGTAGTGGGGATGGTAATATGTGTTTTAATAAAAAGGGTAAAAATTGTAGTAATAATAGTAACAGTAATAGTAAAAGTGGTGGTGGTGGTAGTGGTCAAGATGGTGGTGGTGGTGATGGAAACAAAAAGGATAAGAAGAAGGATGGTAAAGGTGAATGTGAATCATCATCATCACAGTCACAATCCAAACAAGGCAATAATAGTAAAGGATCATTAAATTCAAATTCAAATTCAAATCATAATAATTCAATTTCAAATTCAGCACATGTGGAAGAATATGATGATCATATAGAAATAAATGGTGTATCAATCCATAAACCATTCGTTGAAAAACCGATAGATGCCGATGATCATAATATTGCTATCTATTATCCAACATCTGCTGGTGGGGGGTGTAAAAAATTATTTCGTAAAATTGGTAATCGATCGAGTGAATTTTATCCAGATATATCTGAAATACGTAGAGATGGGTCCTATGTATATGAAGAATTTGTGGAAACACAAGGAACGGATGTGAAAATGTATACAGTTGGTCCTGATTATGGACATGCCGAAGCAAGGAAAAGTCCCACAGTGGATGGTAAAGTACAAAGGAATGCAGATGGGAAAGAATTACGATTTCCTGTTATATTGACAAGAAGTGAAAAAGAAATTGCAAGACGTATTGTTGTACAATTTAAACAATTCGTATGTGGATTTGATTTATTAAGAGTACAAGAGGGACATTCGGTTGTATCATATTGTTGTGACGTGAATGGTTTTTCATTTGTTAAAAATAGTAGGTACGTTACGTTCGTTTGTTCATATCTTAAAGTTTATATTCTATTTTCTGTCATTTCGAGGATGGATTGATGGATATGGATGGATGGATGGATGTAATAAAACTGAATCGTCGCCCACAGCCATGAATTATGATTCATTCCCTCCCCACCCTTCTAAAACCATTTCCCTCCTATTTCTTGATCTTGTTTCATCTTGTACGATTCATTTTACATTATGATGTATACAATTGTACACAGGAAATACTATGATGATTGTGCACAGATCTTAACCGAGCATATGCTTGCTGTAATGAAACCAGGTCAATTACTTGGATTTTCGACATTAGATCCATTATTAACGGAAGTTGATAATGTTGATTTAACAGAACATTCTGTTTCGTCTTTGAATCCATTACATCATGTTGCAAGAATGTTACGTCAAGGTGGTGGAACTAGTAATCATTCTAATGGTAACGAATCTGATACTGGTACAGTCGGGGATGGTGCCGATACTCGTAGTTTGGGACAATTATCGACTGGTGTATTATCTCAGATGGATGATCCAACATTGCTTGAAGACGGCGCTGTACCTGTACGAGAGATACCAAGAGAATTAATATCGGAACCAGCATCATTACCTGTTAGTAGAGACACGTCTGAATCGAATCTATTATCACGTAACGTAAGACGATCATGCGGTGGTCCAAACAAAAATAATACTCCTCGTGCATCATTAAATATGCATCAAGAAGAATTACGATGTGTAATTGCTGTTGTCCGACATGGTGATCGTACACCGAAAGAAAAATTAAAAATGAATACAAAAGAGCCAATTATCTTACAATACTTCATTGATAATAGTGTCGATAAAATGGAGAATAGTACAAAAGATTTAAAAGTCAAAGCGAAGGGTCCGATGGTGGATTTTTTAGCTGCCGTACGTAAAATTATTGAAAAATATGAAGCTAAAGCTACATTCTCATCCTTGTCATCAAAATCAGAATCAGCAACGTCATCATCAGCAGATGGCAAAGATGATGACGATACGAGCGAAAACAATAAGCTGTTGTGGAAGTTCAAGCATATGGTAAGATATCTATATACATTTTCGTTTATTCAGTCCGCACAACGCACATACACTTCTTCACTCACTTTAAAATTGGAATCAACTGTTCCTATTGCACCTATCGTTTTTTTCTTTTCTTCTTTTAAAGCGTGATATATTAGAACGTTGGAAAATTAGTGGCTTGACACGTAAATTACAAATCAAACCAAGAAAGTTTGATACTGATCCAGATACGGGTGAGAAATTACGTTGTAAAGAAGGTAAGTCAGGACATTCATTCGCAATACAGCAGCACGAAACAAATAATGTATTGGATCTCCCCTTCCTGTCTCGTTCCAATTTTTACCTTTTTTCTACTTTTATTTGGGCTCCCTTCCTTACCTATCACACTGTATTGTCCTTAGTTCAATTAATTCTTAAATGGGGTGGGGACCTCACTAAGTTGGGTGAAAACCAAGCAATAAAACTTGGTAAACAATTCCGACAAGAAATTTATCCAGATGCACCGTAAGTTTATGTACTAAATGACTTGGAAGATAGATTATGCAATGTGTTGTTGTCTTAATTTTTCTAAGTGCCATCACGATCTCTATGCTTATATTACTGTATCTTGTCTCGTCATCCTTATCGCGTTAATCGCTGTTCGGTCTTGCGTGCAGTGGCGGAGGTATTTTGCGACTACATTCTACGTTCCGTCACGATCTAAAAATCAAGACGAGCGACGAGGGAAGAGTAATGAAAACAGCTGCCGCCTTTGCAAAAGGATTGTTGGAATTGGAAGGAGAAATACCACCGATTTTAGTTTCGCTCGTTCACAAAGAAAAAGGCAGCATGCATATGCTGGACCCATCCGGTGATAAGGATGTTAAATTAGAATTGGACGAATGCAAGGAGAAACTTTCCAAGAATCTTCAACAGGATATCGACTGGAGGGCAATGACCGAGGAAGACCGATTCAGATTGGTTGGACCACCCCAGGTTACGTCCTTACGGGATGCATTGGCGAAAATCGGTAATCCTCGTAAAACATTACAAATGATCTACGAGACGATGGGAACTTTGATCGAAGAGTTGGAAGTGATGTTGATGGGGTGCGGAAGTAGTGATGAAAAGGCAGCCGTCGAACCCGGCGGAATCCCAAAGGGCGACAGCGAAGAGGACGGGGGCAATGATGCCGCATTGAGCGGCGTGAAACTCTATAAAGGGGAAACCTTGCTAGAACTCACGGAACGTTGGCGATTTATACACAAAAGATTGTACGATAAAGAAACCGACACATTCGATTTAACACGCATTCCTGACGTCCTTGATAACGTCCGATTCGATGTACTTCATAACCCTCATCTTGGTTTAACTGCAACATTGCATAAATTATATTCGAATGCGAAAGATATGGCGGATACTGTGGTGCCACAAGAATATGGAACGACGATTGCTCAGAAACGAATTGTGGGTATAAAGGTATGCTCTTCGCTATTAGACAAGATTCGTTATGATCTACACATCGCTCGGACTGACAACAAAACAGATATGAGGTACATGATCAATATGGATTATAGTGCCGATCTCCCAATCAACACAATGGGACGTCGTATTCGAACGAGGTTGTACTTTACGTCGGAGTCACACTTGCATACATTAATCAACGTCTTGAGATTCGCTGCGGAAGGTGATTCTTGTAAATACGGCGATAGTTTCACCTCCCCTGTCTTATCGCCCAGTGGAATGGAACTTTTGAACGAATCGAAGGAGGTATGTTACCTAACTCATTTCGTTATCCGTCTCTTCGAAGATACCGGTCGGAAAATCAGTGATACAAGACGATTCCGAGTTGAAATCCTTTTCTCCGCTGGTGCAACGGGAACACCGATTCATCAAGCTCAATCGACGAAAGGAGCAGATTTGACTCGTCTTGGTACGGAACCTCTAGTATCTGTCGGACGCGATGGCTTAACTTGCGCTGACGTAGAAGACTTCTTCAGTACCGTTATTAACGAGGGAGGCGAAGGCGACGATCGTTACGACGTAGCATCGACTTCTACAGCGGCAGAGATGATGACGGCGATGAAGTCGAAAAAGAAAACACCAGCACCCAATAGCGATGAGTGTAAAACCTCGACTACTGTCGTTGACAACACTACTTCTACGACTAGCACCGATACGAAAAAAGATGACGCAAAGGTCGGGAGTAGAACAAACAATGCACCATCGGCAGAACAAGAACAAACTACTGTGAATAAAAGGGAACTTGATTCACGGTTTTCAATTGAGTCTGCTGCTACAATGCGAAGTGCAAACAAATCAACTGGTAAACAGATAAAAAATGAAGACGACAAGAGATCCTTGACTGATTTGTTTACAGCAGACAACACGCACAACACCGTCAGCGAAAATAAGGAGGAGGAGAAAGACCATGACGTCGATGATGGTGATGGTGACAAGGATGACGACGAGAGCAATAAAAAGGCCGTTCGAGATATTAGTCACAAATACTTTTACCTAACAATTGCAACAGGTACATTGCTTTTAGGTGCAGGTTGTTTGGTTATGGCAATGGGTTTAACAAAAGGAACGTACAATCGTCGTCACTATTCAAGACGATAGGAGAAAAAAATAAGTAAATAGGACGACGGAAAATAAAATGAAAATAAACGAAATTTCAGTTGCCAATACATTCTACAGTACTAGTACAATATAATATTTTTTTATTTTTATTTTGCGCGCGCGGGGTTTACCAACGATTCTCCTGGTTCGTTCATCAAATCATCGTGGTGATAGTCGGTGAAAGTAAATATGAATTCATCATCTCCATTTATTTTGTTATAACAAGTAGCCGCTTCTGATGTAGTAAAAATACTTCCATCTGGAGCATCATGAATGATTGCTTTTACAAGTGGCATTGTTACCATTGCCGTCGTTATTAAATTGTATTTTTCTTTTTTGCCGTTGCTTGTACTTTCTTCGAATTTTCTTGTATTCTCGCATTGTTGGTTTTGCTGTTGTTTCTTGATGGCTATTTATACGACCTGCTATTCTTTGTGGTTTTGTTCTTGTTCTTTCTATTTGTTATATCAGGTATAGCGTGCCCGATGTTATCTTTTACTTGGATCATTTGAATCTGAATCCATTTATCTGATATTTTGTCTTTTCTGAGGAATCTCGAATCAGCACACAATATCCTAGCCAATTGCAGATTTTGAACCAAACGAAACGGCGCTGTGCTCTTTTTCCCGATAAAATGCATTTAAAGAAGATTCTAGGATTAACTGGAATACAAAGTAAGTGCAATGAAGATGCTGGGACGCATTTATTGTAATTCGTGCGTAGAATAGAATATACATTAAAATTAAAAATAAAAGAAGTAGTACAATTACATTAAAATATTTGCTATATCATTTTTATTACTATATTATTGCTGCCTGCTTTCGTGCACGTTAATCCGTTTAAGTTGTTTCCTAATCAATACCTATTGTGCACCAGCAGCAATTAATCTTATATTTCTTCACACATTACATTCAACATCAACACAATATTATAATACTGTATAAACATATTGTTCGTTCGTTCGTTCATTCGTTTTTATTTTTCGAAACACTTTAACATTTAAGTTATTGTTGTTCTTAAGGAGAAAAATCCAATTCAGGATTAATAAATTCCAGTTCAGGATCTGGAACATCCTCTTCAGGATCAGTAAAATCCTCTGATTCCACTGGACCCACTGGATCAATAAAATCCTCTGGACCCTCTGGATCATTAAAATCATCTGGACCCTCTGGATCAGTAAAATCATCTGGAAAATCCTCTGAAGGAATATAATTCTCTGGAGCGCAAATTGGACTAGCAGGAATAGTAATCGAATCTGGTAATAATCATAAGACAGAAAGAGATATAGATGGAGATCGAGAGGGCAGGATTAGTTTTTAAATATTTGCAACCATGACGACAAGTATCAACAATTAAAAAAATATCCTATACGTACTTTCAGTACCACCAATGAAACGACAACTCCATGTTGGAGTATCAATTTCTTGTTCTGGACATCTACATTGGATTTGAAATGGTGTCACAACACCCTCATAAGTGATTTGTGTATATTGTGTACATGAACCTTCGATAGCATTTGGGAAAAATTCTGCACATGGTTCACAATTAGTAATTTTGGCTGGACAAATGGCACTACCACTAGAAAAATCAACTGAATCCGGAATTGCAATTGAACCATCCGCTGGTGCAGGAGGTGTAGTCTCAGTAGGTACAGGAACACCAGACAAGATAGGCATCATCGTTGGTGCAGGAACACCAGACAAGATAGGCATCATCGTTGGTACAACGGGTACTGCGTTTGGTGGTGCTGGTGTCAAAGATCCTACACAATTCCAAACTTCAGTCGCTGCATCACATTCGCATGTAGCAGTTTCATCAAGAGGAACCCCGTCTGTTGTAATAGTTTGTGAATAGTTACATGACGCACTTGATAATCCTACGGGTAATACACCTGCACATGTGGTACCATCTCCAGGGAATGTACCACACTCCGTTGGTGTAGTTGCAGTAGGTGCAGTAGGTGCAGCGGGAACTGGAATCGTAGTTGATGGTTGGATTTGACCCGCTGGCATCAAAGATGGTGCAACAACTGGCATGAAGGAACCGTCACATGACCAGCTTTTGAGGTAGGGATGTAAGAAAGAATGAAGTGAAAGAACCGGATGAATGCGTCGATAAGTAAGTGAATGATACAGCACGGCGACGACGACGACGACGTCAATGACACACACACACACACACACACACACACACACGGAAATCGAAATAACTTACAGATCAACAGTAGACCCGGCTGCATTGGAACATTCACAATTAAATGTTTCAAATTCACTACTGGAAGAAAATCTTCGTGAGAACATACATGTTTGTGCGGAATTTTCCGTAACTCTGTGTGCGTTTGTTTGCAATTATTAGTTTATTGTTGTTGTGTATCGCGAGAAAAAGACGAAGAAGAAGTAGTAGCAGAAGAAGAAAATCCATGAGAAGAAGTGGGAAAGAAATAGAATAAAACGAACGATCAATTGGACGGCATTTGTATATAATTCAATTCAATTCAATTCAATTCAGTTCAGTTCAGTTCAGTTCAGTTCAGTTCAGTTGGAATAAAAGAAATGTTGGAATGTATGCAACTTACAATAATCCTGCACACGAATCACCGTTAGCTGGGGGTGAATCTTGAGGTGGACATTCATTAGGTGCTGCAATTGGTGTTAATCCTAGTGATCTACATGCCCATAATGGATTTGCTTTATCGCATTCACATATGATCTCTTCACTAGAAATCGGTGGTGATCCTACAATTTCTTCATATCCACAACCAATTGACGCCTTGTCATCTGGAACTAATCCAGCACAAGATGAACCATCTTCAAAATCACTTAATCTGGCTGGACAACCGGTACCACCCATCTCCATCGAAACAGGAGGTGCGGGATCAGTAGATATGATAGGCGTATCGGCTGGTGCTGGCACGACTGGTGGTACAGGAGTAAGTGGTGCTTGAACAGACCCAGACGGATCTAGGTTACACATAAATACACCACCATCAGATCGGCATGTACATCTCATATTACCACCATAATAACATTCTTGATATAAGAATGGACTTGGTACTGTACAATCCTGACCACTTACTCCAGTAGCTGGACAACCAGTTTGTGTAAACGATAGAGAGATAGGATCGACAAGAGCAATAGGTGGATCTGTTGGTGTACTATCAGGTACAACAGGTGGTACAGGTGTTAATGTTGGAGCAATAATCATTGCACCACAGTTATAAAATGCATTAGCAAAAACATCACATGCTGATTGACAGAAACTTCTACATCCAGCAATAGCATTACCACTTGAAAAGGTACTTGCATATAAACAATTCCTACATCCTTCTTGTGCATTACCAGAAGAAGGAACACAATTGTTCAATTGACGTGTTTCAAAATTGCATCGTGATGTCCATTCGTTCACACCAGTTGGTGTTGGTGGTGCAACAGGAGCAGGAGGTGACGTAGGAGAAGCAACAACAGGAGCAGGAACAGTAACAGCAGCATTATTCTTGTCATTCTTTTGAAGATGACGACGTCGTTGATGACCTTGATTGTTGTTGTTGTTGCTGAATTGTACTTGTGTTGGATCAGCATCTTTCGATGTTGCACCACGAATGCCGCCACCACTGGTGTTTCCGATGGCAGAAACAACAGAAGTAGTGGTAGATGATGAGGCAATCAGCATCATCGTTGCTACTGCCAAAGCGAACACGCTGTTCTGCATCTTGAAAAGCAACATGATGAGTGTTTGTTGAGTTGAGTTGAGTAGAGTTGAGTTGAGTAGAGTAGAGAAGGATGGAAGGAAGGAACGGACGGTATTCAAACTAGCTAAACAATAGCAAGAGAGAGAGAGAGAGAGAGGTTGAGATAGACAGAGAGAAACGAAGATTGCAAAAAGAATAATATCTGCTTTCGTTTTTTTATGATAGATGGTTTGTGCTCTCAATTTACTATCAGTTTCTTTTTCTTTTGTATGTATTCTGGTTGCTTCTTCGTAGTTGGTCGTGAGTAAGAGGGAGTGAAGTGAAAGAAGTAATACGGTATGTAGTACGGTACTGGTATGGAGTAAAGTTTCTTCGGACATCTTCGCTCACATCTGATAGAAAATCTTACACACAACGTCACCTCAAAAGAAGATTTCAGTAAAGCTTCGCCGACGATGGAACTGCAAAGATATCATTCTGAGTTGCCAAAAGAATTATCACACGAGTCAAACTTAGCCAAAAGGGCTTTATAATTTTCGTCGTTGCTAACGCGTGCACGGTCCAATTTCACCAGAATTTTTGAATCACACATACAGCAAAGCCAACATGCACATATATTATATTGTATTACTATCGAAAAAGGTCACAGTAGTTTGTGCGAATACTGACCGGCCCTATTTGTCTAACTGACTGACTGACTCGCCTAAGAAGTAAACAAAGAATATCCACTCACGTGTTGATATCAAAATTATTAATGACGTTTAAGAGAGTGCATGGTTGACATCAGCCATTATTCTATTAACTTGACAGAAACAGCTTTTTTGGTTAGCTTTGGACCAAACTGCGCAGTTTTGATGATTTCCCGAAATGCAGAACGACGCACGAAAAAAATCCGGATAATTTACGTCTTCCTCGGGTTTCTTTGCATGCTCTTTCGTTTTGAGCATGATGTAAAGCTCGAATGGCAAGGCAGTACAGTATCGCATAGAGTTTTCGCGCAAAAATGATAGGCCTCAATAGTTAAAAAGGTAAAGCACAACGAAACAAACAAAGAGGTCGTGTACGTACGTACGTACGTTACATGCTTAGTACTGTATACGTGCTAGTTTCCCCTGATCAGTTGAAGTGTACTAGTATGTTAATAATTCTGTAATTCTGTAATAGATAGAATACCTGGAAGTGTTAATATTGGAAATACCAGTACTGAACAATCCTATTGCATGGGATGGCACAGATATTCAGACAGCCAAATGCAAATGCAAATGCAATGCGATTCAAACATTCAATGGAATAAACAACAGTCCAGACCAACCAAAAATAGACATATAGTACATAACTTTAATATAACACGTACTGACTGTACGGATATATATCTCTACTATTGTATTGTAAAGTCGTGGAGTGGAGGTGTCTTACAATAGTTATAAAGTGTATACTTTTCCAAAAATAGTACAGCACGATGTAGGAACAAGAACAACATTGTCGGCAAAGGGCATGCAACGGTAGGCACCAGGTACCAACCAGTCTAGGCATTATGCATTAGGTAGGACTAGACTAACTATCTACTGTATCATTAGAAACATCATAATACTGGTGATAACCTTTCCTATTTTTTTATACATTTATTTATGCATTTAATGTGATATCATCTAATCCTTGAACATTTGATCGAACATCACCACCAGCATAGGTCCAGATACCGGTACTATCATCCTTCATAAATTTAGATTTTTCAGAAACCACAGTTTCGTCACCTTCAATCGAGGATAAGGAGGATTGTTCGGTACTACGTTTGATGGACCGTGAGGACGATTCCTCATACGTACGTCCACGTAATCGTACCGTAAATTCTATATAGGCTTCTTCATTGTCATTTTGTTGTTTGTCAATAATTTCTTCCTTGAGAATAGTTAAATCAACAAATTCAAAAGAATCAAACATACCATTCTGATCTAATTCTTTGGCCCATATTATTTTATTCTCTTGATAATCACGACAGACCTGATTGGTGGTTTGTATAATATGATTCACATCTCGATAATAAAATGCTACATATCTGGATTGTAAGACCTGACGTGGTGTGACACAACCGAGAGTAGTCCTCTCATTCTCATCTTGAGCAGAAGCAGCAGCAGAAGTAGCAGCAGCGGTAGATGCTATAAGTGGACCACAACATTCATTAAATGTTTTTGGTATTTTTTTGTGTTCGCCGTCGTCGTCGTCGTCATTGCCGTTGCCGTTGCCGCTATTACAGGGACAGGGTACATCCCCCTCCTCGTTATTGCTAGGTAAACGTGTTTTGAATCCATTGATCACATCATTGTAAGTTTCTGGTGGTGTACCAAATCCACCAAACGACGAACTACTGCCGCCGCTATTATTATTACCTCCTGTTGTCTTTTTCTTTTTTAATTTGTTAGTATTATTATTTCCTCCCTTCTTTTTATTATTATTATTAGCGGCAGCAAATGCTTCAACACCACCGCTAATGAAGCATGACAATAATACAATAATAAGAAATAATAGTGATGAGGATAATGATAACGTTGTCATCGTCCTATTTATTTGTCGTCTTTATTCGTACGCACTGGAAGAACTTCTACTATACTACTTCAGTACTACTAGTGGTATTCTTCCTTCTTCTTATTGTTGATGTTGCCGTTGCTGTTGATGATGATGTTAATGATGATGTTGTCATGTACTATTCTTTTCTGTACAAAACTGCTATTTATACTCTCTCCCTCTCTCTCTCTTCTGCCATTGCCAACAGTTTAATTTTTTTTGTGATGTTTTAGATGTGCTTTGAGGCTGGCGGTGGTTGATGATGCCCACTGGAAGATAAAGATTGATATGCACGAATGAATAATTAATCGAATGAATCGAATGAGTCAAATCAAATCGACTAACCTTAACCTTGAAAAAAAAGGTCAGTTTTGAAAGCACGTTTGAAGAAAAGAGGTAATTTTTAGAAGCATTGAAAAGTGACAATTTAGATTTTGATCTACTAGCTAAGCAATATATAATCGAAGATTCACGCGTGGAGAAAGAGTATTTAGTCGTACAACTAGACCAATTATTTTTCATTCAGTTTAACTTTCAGGTTTTGGAAGCGCTTCTAAATACGTCGTAGGCGCGGCGGAATACTACACACGAATTAAGAAACATCATCTCAAAGCATTCTCGTCGATTGTCATCAAAATTATCTTACTAACAATACAGTAACAATTTTGTAGTGTTAAAATAAATGATGATATCCTCTACTTAGTCGAGTCGAGGTACAAACTAAAATGGATGCTACAAGTTATGTCCATAGAGCCAAAGTTACCTTACTATTTTCTGCTATGCGATTACTTATAAAGTTTAGATACCAATCTCTTCAGATAAATCAATCATTGTTCCCATACCCAAACAATAAAGATCTGTAAGTTACTACGATGACATCTAACAGCAATGATAGGATTATACGGTTGAATGTTGGTGGTCAACATTTTATAACAACACGAACGACACTTTGTGCAGTCGAAGGATCTCTACTTGAGAAAATGTTTCGCTCTGATTCTAATTTTGCACAACCGATCGAGATCGGTGGAGAAGTATTTTTGGATCGTAATCCTATAGCATTTGGTTGCATTCTTGATTACCTCCGTGATGCTGGTCATGTCATGGTGGATATACAATCAAACGATAAGAATAATGATGACGAAGCACTTTTCCGAAGACTTCGCACCGATGCGGACTTTTTTGGATTGCAGGGGTTAGTCTCTTATTGCGATACCAAGTTATTGGTTATGCAGTACGATAAGTTGGAGGAGACGTATTATGATTATTGTCAAAACAGCGATTGTGTGTCACCTGGTCCTGGTTGGAGATTATACAAGTATATACCTTCAATTTACAACAGTACAGGTGACAGAAGAGTAGAAGGGGGAAAATTTATCTTTGAGATATCTACACACACATCTAACCCCAATGATAGCATTGGCTATCATCAACGCGCAGCAGCAGCAAGAAACAACGAAATGACGCATTAGATTTCCCACCAAATGATCATTCGATTTTGCAAGCACACCATCAAAAACAACATCAACCACAACGGTTCAAGTTCTAATCAAGCTGCTGATCCATCTAAATGTTGGAATAGTAATTATCTTCTTGTTGTTGCTGTACTATCTTTGTCTACAGTATATTTGTCGTCTTGTTCCATCGGTAACACTGATGGCGATGGACGTGAATCACGTGATGACGATAATAATAACGATTTTCGTGATTTTTAGAGACATGACGAGACGAGATATTTTCTGCATGATGATTAGAGCCACGACGAAGAAAAATTTTCTAGCAGGCAATTTTATTATAGCAGGCAATTTTGATTCGACAACCAACGTCACGTCGCGTGTCACGTCACTATATAAGATGCATACTTGGATGTAAAAAATAGTATAGCATAGTGTTGGTTTTTATATCATATCATATTATTTAATAGTATTATTTTTTAGTAAACGGATTTGATGGATCTGTGATTGATGATGTGAAATTTTGTTCCTCATGAAAATGATATGTTTTTTTACAAAATTCCGGATGTATATCCAAAGATGTAGTACTACATTGTTCTTCTTTGTAGATTTGTATTGCTTCATTGATACCATATATAACAGCACATAACATCCAACCATTCCGTAAATGTTCTTTCCGTTTCACATCGATTTTCCAATAGGATGGATCTTCTGGACTCATATTTTTATTTTTATCGGTAACAGAAAAATCCATTTTTTCGATACCATTTGGAAATACATACCAATCATATATCTCCGCAACATTCGATGGTGGTTCTTTCATTAATGGTGCGGAACAATTACTAAACATATCTTCTGGTAGTTTATATTTTGAAAAAAACCATCGACCTAATGCATACCGTTGACAATAATGTATAACAAATGGTATTTCTTTTAATGTTATATTAACTGACGTATATACCTCATCTAATTTTACGTTACCATTGCTACTATCGTCACCACCAATTATATTCGGTGGTTTCATACATACATTCGCTTTATTTAACTTGTTATCAATAAAATCAAAATTCTCGCCACTACCATCAACTTGTATTGTATTGCATTGTATTGTCGTATATATCGTTTTTTTTGTGATGGTAATCGTGGAAGAAAAAGAGGAAGAGAATATGAAATGACAATGGTGAGAAAGATAAAAAGGAAGAAGAAAAACACACAGCTAGCTAGCAAGCTAGCAGCGAGATGAATAAGATTGGAGGAGTCAGTGAGTGAGTCGATATGACAGATCCTTTCCCCCTTCCTCTCCTCTTTGCTGTCGTCGTCGTCCTTTTTTTGTTTCGAAGTTTTGTTTTTTTAGATCTCTATTCTTGTCGTACAGTATATAGTCCCTCCTAATATATTTCAAATGTAGTTAGTTATAACTACGGTTTACGGTTTTTTACGTACCATCGGAGACCATAAAACCTTCTGCTAATTTATGTGGTAATTGTAAATGTGCCGCTGCTATACTATATCCATGCATTTCTGCCATAAATTGTGGAAATATTGTATAGACACCAGGTAAGAACTTCACCCAATGTACTGCCAATTGATACATATCTTTTGCGGTGGCTACATAGGGTGGTCCAGCTGGATAATAATCTGCAGCATCCTGTAATGAGATATTTAATGCTGGTGACTGTGGACCCACTATATCTTCTAACTGTCCATTTAACGATGTGAACCAACCATTTCCAAATCCATATTTTTGAGCATGTGGATGACCATGTGTCACAATATCGTCATTATAATTGACTGGACTGGTATTTTTGAATTGATGTTGTTTGGTATTTTTTGTATCAATCCAACCACCCACATAATTGGTATGACGATTAAAATCAGAGGTGATTGGTCGTAATAACATCATATCCGGATCTAATATAATCACAATCGAATCATCATCTTTATGACTATTACTACTACTACTACTACTACCATCATTATTATTAGCATTAAATCCTAATGATTCTTCCATCCAATGTAATATCCCATGTGGTTTATTCCAATATTTTTGATTCCCTTCCCCACTACCAAAATCAGGTGTGATATGCATTTCAAATATTTGATTTATACTATTTGATTTTGATGCCTTTAATTGTAATGGTACTACACGTTGTTGATGAATGATTCGAAGTTCTTCTGCTTCCTTTTCTGTACAACCACTCACTAAACGTACAATGGTTCCTGGTTGTTGTACTTTATGTGCAAAATAAAAAAATGCTAATGCTTGCCAATTTTGAAATGGTGTACAACCTATATATTTTTTTATGTTGTTTTTTGTGTTTTGTTTTGTTTTTGACGACGAGAGGAAGGATTGTAATAACGAGAACGAAAAAACGAAAGGTGATTCATTAGCGTGCGGCAGCAGGTCGTCGTGATAGATATTTGTGAAAGGCAACGGAAGGGGTATAACTTGTGGTACAGTATGTCTATGGACATTTTAAAGGAAACAAGAAAAGGAAAAATAGAATAGAATAGAATAGAATCGACACACGCATAAACACATACACAGAAACCGAAATATAACTTGGTATGGTTGCATTTGCATTTGCATTTCCTAGTACTTGTACAGCACATACCGTACCTGTTGAAAATACCATATAATATTTTTGATCTTTTTGATCTTTATGTTGTTTTTGTTGTGGATGACTGTTACTTCGTAAATGATTATTTGCATTAGCATTTACATTCGCATTCGCATCGCTACGATGTTCTTGTTGTAATGTTGTAAATAATGCTATTGGATGATCAACAACATCAACAATATAATTGTCACTACCATGTGTAGTAGGTACCACCAAAAGACCAGTTAATAATGTTAATACACAGACGATACCAGTCATTGTTAAAAAACCAATAAAAATAAAATTCCAGGAGGAATATTTTAATTTTGAATTGAAAGACTTATGTTTGTGGTGGTTGCTGACAGCCGTAGTCATTATTGTTGTCATCGTCGTTGTCACCTCGTCGTCGTTGTCGTTGTCGTCGTAATTGGAATAGTGTGTGTGTATTGTGGTTGATGTGATGTGAAGTAATAAAATGTGATGCTATGACTAACGTATCTATTTATTTCTCTCGTTTGTTTATTTAATTTGAATTAAATTCAAAATAGGTATTCTCAGACGTTGGTGTGAAATTTGAATTCAAATCGAAGGAATCGAATGAATCAAATCAAATCGTTCTTACTTAGCATTTCCAGCGCGAACCATAAAACTTTATTTTGATCATGATACACAGTAACGTTACTTTTTAAACAAACAATTTTAATACCGTAACTTCTATTTTTCGAATAAAAGTCAGAAGAGAATCATCGAGTCGTCGAGTAGAGGATTCATTCGAGAAGGAATAAGAACAACAAAACGACATCTAATATATATATTCCATTTGTCAAGAATTAAACCAGTATTATATAGCAGCTAGTAGTAAATATGGGACTCTACTCAACCGATAATGACTATAGTAATCAAGATGATGATGATATAGAAATTGTTTCCTTGTTAAATAATACTCCAAATCCAAATAATAATGGGCGCTACAACGACGACAACGATAATAACGACATAATTAATATTGAGAGTACAAGTACAAGTAGAAATAATAGTAGTAATTATAGTAAAAAACGACCACGACTAATATTAGAAGAATGCTACAAAAAGAAATCGTTTATTATGGTGGTTATAATCATTATTGCAACGATGATTATTATAGTAGTAGTAGTATTTTTTTCTCCACTAATATCATCATCATCATCATCATCATCGTCGTCATTATCCGACAACAGCAACAACAAGATCAACAATACATTTATCAACAGTCAGGAAAATCAGCAACAGCTGCAGCTGCCTCCAACACTAATACCTTCTCAGCAGCAGCCACAACAGCAGCAACAGCAAGACGAAATACCCATAATACCAAAACCAATAGAAGAAAAAGATACAGACGATGAAAAATTAACCACCGATAATGCATCGTCCGCTAATACTGACATCGACAATGAAAATAACAGCAACAGTAATAACAACAACAATCACAAAGAAGAAAACAAACAAAAAGAAATTGATACTAGTACTACTAACACGAGCACAACTGCATCAACCACAGATGACAATGATGACAATGACAATGACGATTGGTTTCAATTACATACAGGGAATGTACGTATTGATCGTGCCTATCAATTAGCGAAACAAGAATTTTATACTACGATATCAGCTAGTAGTAGTAATGCTGCTATTACTAACGACGACGTTACATCATCATCCACAACACCAAAATCATCATGTACGACGACATCGTCATTTTCGTCCTATTCCATTGAATTAGCAGGTGGATTATTATTAGAATCCGATATGTTGATTAGATCATTACAAAGTAGTACTAGTACAGAAAGTATACAATTTCATGATAATGATAATGATAGTGATACTAATAAATTGTATACAGTTTGGTCTCAAGGCGGCGGCGACGATGACAGTGATGATGAATGTAAAAGTGATTGTGATTGTGGTTGCAATAGTGTTAGTGATGTTGGCGTAGATGTGGATGGTATTGTTGGTGCAAGAGGATCCTGGTATTTTTATTTATATACTGGTAATACCACCTTTTTAGAATGGGCCTATGAAACAACGGTGGCATCCTTATATAGAGCGGAACAACAACAAAATAATAAATTGAAAAATAAAAAAGAGAATGGTTTATTTTATAGTTCGTCTGGTGGTGGTTGTAATATTAATAATAGCACAACAACAACAAAAGCATTCTCATTATCGACTAATATTCTATATTATAATGGATATTATTTTGCCTATAAAATGGGGTTACTATTAATGGAAAATTCGGTGACGGTGGAAGCATTACGACAACGTGCCAATATATTAAAAAAGAAGATACGGAATACATTCTGGATATCGGACGAACGTGGATATTATACTAGTAATTTTATTAGTGATGAAGACGCAAAGAATGGTATTGATTTAACAAATGAAGAACAAACACAAACACAAATCGACATAGTATTAGGTCAATCATTACTTATGTTAACAGATGATTTTGAAAGTAATCATCGAATACAATTAATATTAAAAAAAACACCTCGGACTACGACTACTACTAGAACAACAACTAGTACAGCTAATACAACTGCAACTGCAACTACAATTGCAATGCCATTATTTGTATCCAGTTATTTTGCGATAGCTGCTGCACGGAATGGTCGTGATGATATCTTTTATGAGGAACTTGATACACAAATTAATTTATTTGAACAACAATACAATAATAATAGTACATTTCCACTACTTCCGCCGGAACTTGAAGAACCTCAATCATTATTGAGTAGTAGTGCTTGTGCTGATCCATCATCATCAGCTGCAGGTTTTTTAGGGATGATATATCAAGGGATGTTTGGTATGAAATTTGATATAAATCCAAATTATATTTTGTTTGGTCCCACACTACTCACAAAATATAGACCTAATCGTCGTGACGAACAACAGGAGGACGGTAACGTAAGTTATGATTGTAATGATTGTGATGAAACAATATCATTACTTAATTTTAAATATAAAAATGCTATATTAGATATCTATATTACAGGATATGGGAATCAAATTAAAACATTTAAAATAAATGGTATTGTTGCGGAACAACCACCAATGATGTTACAACAACAACAAAAAGAAGAAGATGAACCATATTCTTATAAATTGGATTCCTACGTTACTGGACGACAAGTCATTGAAATTATCTTAATATGATAACGAAACTTATAATTGCGTATACATATTCAATGTATTTAGTTTTAACTTTAGTTCTTTAAATGAATATAATATAATATAGATTAAATAAATTTAAACATATATATACTTTAATACGCCCGACCTGCCTTTAATAGGAAAATAAATCAGACTTTACATACCTTAGTTAGTTAGAAGTACTGTCCAGTATATGAATAACACTCGAGCTTACTGGAACGATTTAAAAAAAATAGAAAATCAGCGAAAATTCACATCCCCCAGCGTGCGTGCGCGCGTATTCATTTTTATTCAAGAGTCGAATGAGTCGAATGGTTTCGACTCGTGGGACTCGAATACGACTCAATTTTTGCCACGACCCTGTAGTCGCTAGCAAATTAGATGTTGTTGTTGAGTTTTCTGTCAGGGTGTCACGCATAGTCCATTGCAGGGGTAATAAGTCCATTGTTCACGCTGTTTGCTAGTTTCACATGATTTTTTTAATTTAAAAAATAAATAAAAAACAATGAGTAATATGATCGAAGCTCCATCAATATGGGTTCATTCAATACAAACTTACAGTACGAAATATAGATATCTATACGGTAAATAGAGACAAAAAGTTCTGGTTGAATTTAGTTATTTATGTCGGTGGCACGGCACATTTCGAATCGCCAGGAATAGTGGAATGTAATGAATCGAAGCTCCATCGATATAGGTCCATGTTATAAGTTCATGTAGTACGTGTATCAAAAGTAGCAGTAGCAGCAGCAGTAGCAGTATGCCGTGCACACATAAATTACGGGACTAACACACTAGTAGTGAACGATCGCTAATCGCTCATTATTCACTAACATTTGAGATATTCTATTTGTATCAATCAATAGATAGACGTATGTATCTCTATATGGAATGAAAGTTAATCTCGCAGTAATATATAAAAGCCTATTCTATTCTATTATAGTAGTCTAGAGAATAATAGTCTACTAGTAGTCTACTATAGATTATGGCACAGTAGCAGTAGCAGTAGCAGTCTCAAAGTTAGTAGTATTGCTGTTCTTCCATTCGTTGTTATTGTTATTATCACAATGATTAAAATCATATGTTGCTGATTGACAATCACCATATCCTTTAAGAACAATACAGTTCTCATTTTGAGTATTATCATTATCGTTTTCATTATCATCTTGATTTTGATTTTGATTATAATATATTTCTAAGACACCATATGTGGATATAGTTGGTTTGGATTCTAATACCGCTTCAATAATTCGAAAATGTATACCACTAATTGGATCACGTACGTATCCACCTTTATGAGCATGTCCAGAAAATGCACCAATCACAATATCCGAATACGATCGTAATATATCTAATACTTTATCGTAATTCCATAATACACAGACAGGATTGGAAGAATCTGGATGTATCGATTGATGACATAGTACAATAACTTTTTGATTATTACACCTACTACTACAATTCCTTCTAGATTGTTGTAATTCATCACTTAACCATATCAATTGCTGATCACCAATGGCACCATTAAATCCCACAAATCGTTTCTGTATACCTTCCAATCCTTCTGGTGAATTCATATTATTAGCTTTATAATTGATAGGATTTTCTTTTTTCAATATATCTTCTGCTAATTTATATTTCTTCGATTTTGTATTAGATCGTTTCATTAGTGCTATATCATATCCATCTAATATAATGAATTTTATACTAAAACCATTATTCTTATTATGGCCTTCATCCGAATCTGTTGTTGAATCTATCGTTGATGGTGATGGTGGTGGATATACGTAAGAATAATATCCAACAAGATCTCCGTCATCATCATCATCGCTATCGTCATCGTCATCCTCCTCTACTATATTCGTCGTTGTCGTCGTCGTTGATGTAGTAGTTGCTTCTGCTTCTGCTTTTGCTTTTGTTGTCTTTATTATTGTTGAAGAAGAACTACTACTGCTACTAAAACCTGATTTTGATTTTGATTCTGATTCTTCTTCTATAAAAAATGGTATACCTAATTGTTGTCGTAATTGGGTACGATTGAAATTGTATAAACAATGATTCCCATAGGTATGTAAAATTTTACGACCTGTTTTTGTATAAGATAACATTGCATGGTGTACTTGTTTTAGTGAAAGCATACCTGGACTTTTATCTAATATACGTTTATTTTTTTTGTGTTTTGATTATTTGGATCACTATCAACTACTAACTTTATTGACTTTTCTTTTATTAAAATCCCACCACCAGCACTATTAGTATCTTGACACTTGCCATCCACTATATCACCTAAATTAATAACTATATCAACACCAGTACGTGTACGTGTACGTGTAGTACTAGTGTCGTCATTCTTACTGATATTGATATTGATATTGTCATTGTCATTGTCATTGCCATTGCCATTGCCATTGCCATTGTCATTGTCATTGCCATTATTATTGCCATTATTATTGCCATTATTATTGCCATTATTATTGCCATAGTTGTTAACAGGTATATAATTTGTAAATGTCTGAAATGCATTTTTGGTGGCAATTAATGAATGACGATAATATCGTGCGTTTGTGCCTGTATAATTATATCCATCAGGGATTGGTGCATATTGTATATCAGCTATTATACCAATTGTACAAAATAATGGTATATCTGGTACAGTTGTACTTGTATTATTGTTGCTAGTCTTTGGTTTCTCGTCATCTTCTTCCATAGTATAGTTATTCACTTTTTCTTCTTTCTGATGATTCCCATTCATTTTAATTTCCGTTTCCATCATTATTGTTTTTGTTGGGTAACAGTTCCTACTGCTACTGCTGCTGCTACTGCTACTGCTACTGCTACTGCTACTGCTACTGCTACTGCTACTGCTACTGCTACTGCTACTGCTACTGCTACTGCTACTGCTACTACTGCTACTGCAATGCTGATGCTGATGCTGATGCTGATGCTGATGCTGATGCTGATGCTGATGCTGATGCTGATGCTGTTGATGTGATTGGACAGTAATGTATCTGATGCTGATGCTGTTGCTGCTGCTGCTGCTGCAACATTTACGATACGACGAGAAAAAAAAGTGTATGGATGGTCGTAGTACTACTAATAGCAGTCAGTGGAATAATACAAAAGTACCGTGTAATGTATAATCCAATCAATAAAAATGTCTCTCGTATTTCTCTCCTCTCTCTTTCTTTCTCTTCCCTATCTCTTTCTCTCTTTCTCTCTCTTTCTTTCTTTCTTGCCTTCTCTCTCTTTCTTTCTTCTGCTGTACCTCTTTTGGAAGAACGCTTGTGCTATACATACAGCTATAGAATTGCCAAAATACTCCCTTTCCTACTAAGCTAGCTACGAGAGTCGACAGGTGGAGCGATGTAATGCAAAAGTCAGTACACCAGTATGTGAAGAGCGAGAAAGTGTGAGAATTTATTTATTTTTTGTATGTACAGTACTTGTATTCCAAATCTCATTATTCTTTTAAAAAGTAATTAACACTCGTTGCGTCATCCATCATCCGTTCGTGACTCGTGAACGCCTCCTGAAGAAAACAAGCTGTTAACAGTACTGGATGTGTATGTGGATAAAAATTCTACCAGAACAAAACAAAAAAAAATCGAATGAAGATTCATCGCATCCTCTCTATCGCACGAATATATCATCGAAACAAAAAAGAAAGAATTAAAAAAACAACTCTCTAATAAGTCCCGAATTGTTCTTACCTAACAAGTCCTAAATTGTTAGGAAAACAAGAAATAATGCCTGGTCCAGTGATTGAAGTCTCTTTAAGAGCGTGAGTTAGTTCCACTGAAGTACTGTAGACTAATTTATTTAGTCTTAAAAGTTGTCTCTTTCGTTAAAACTCATCTATAGTACAGCATTACTGCATGAAATTGATGTGTACCTAACAAACAGAACATATTAGATCCCTCTTGAGGACATACAGCGAACATGCAATCATATGAATTTTCAGCTATCGTCTGGACCATTTTCTTTCAACATACCTCTACACGCTGAGGGGGGGGGGGGCTTAGTAGAGACAAATAGACTTGCATTCCTCGTTTACAGCTCGATCATGCAACTAATATTGAACTGAAGATATTTCACACACACCATTATCATGACAGGTAGGTACCAACTTGTAGCACAGAGTATCCTATAGATTTTACCATAATATGTATAGTTAATTAATAAATAAATACTTCCTAGCTTTATTATATATACTTTGTTTTACGATTAATATTATCTATGATTATTTTTTACTACGATGCT